>JAIZPF010000013.1:101612-113043 GCA_020509355.1 Blechomonas ayalai | reverse complement strand
CTGGACCCTGGCACACCACGGTGAGGTGGCCGGCATCACCAGGGGTGTCCATGTGTGCGTGCTTATTTACGCACCGAGAAGGGTTCAATAAATGCTTCCCTAACTAAATCTGCAGACGAGGGCTTGCCGGCGGTTTGCGTGTGAGCGTAGCTGAAGACGGGGCTACCCTATTATCCCCCTCCGGATGGCCCTTTTGTGTGAAGTATGCAGAAATTCCATTGCCATGTTCTTTAGCTAAACTCGCCGTGTTCTCTCAACATCTTGCTGTTCGTAATGTTTTTTTTTCTCTGCTGTTGTACCATACCATCTTCAGAAGACGTCGGCGCAGTATCATCTTCAGCATCGCACTACCTTTCATAGATTTGTGTATAGAGTAATTGCGCCGGCCTTTCCCGTCATCTGAACGTACCCAACACCGGGTTGCTCGGATTTTCAAAGCACGTTCATTGGTCTGTCTGTGGCGTGCTTGAGCTTTAGAAGATCTTTCTGTGATGGGTGGAGCTGGCATACAAGGCTTTGTGTACCACTGTGGCTCACGCACGCCTCTTTGTGTGGACCGTTGCGCTCCCTCCGGTGTCGTCTCTATTTTCTCTTCTGATTGTGTGACGAACACGAAGGGCGTGGTACGCAATGACGGTGCGATTGTGTGCAGTGCCGTTCCTTTGGGTTGTTCTGTTCCCTTCGGAGCGCCCACTCCACCCGCCACGTCGGTGTGCGCTTGCGAAGCAGAGACACCAGATCACGGCAGCAGTCACCTCAGTTCGCCGTGTGATGATGCCAAACTTGCCTCTTGCTCCAGCGGGGCTGTGCAGGCTAGCGATCAATCTGACTGCGGCGCGAGTTGCAGTCCCTTATCAGGCCTTGGCCGCGGATACACGAGCTTCACTGTCGTCGAGTACAACGCTGAAGGCCCCGACCCCCAACATTCCTCCCCTCTTGCGATTTTAAAGCTGCCAACGACGTGCACCGTTGGCATACCCAATGAGGGTCACCAGTGCAGTTCTCTTCCGGTGCCTTTAACCCAAACGGTGGTGGGGAAGTCGGGAACACGGCGTGCGCCACGGTCGCTTTCTCAAACAGGCTTGTGCTACTCGTGCAGCCTGCCCGAGGTACATCAGGGTACCCTGCTGCAAGCACAAACTATGCGCAATTCCATGAATGACACTGTGGAAGTGCATCCGTCATACGCCTCTCCACCACCGCTTGCGTACCGTGTTCTTCTGTCCCCGCCACTCGCGCCGGAAAAAGCGGGTGATACTTCTGCGAGCGACGAGGTAGATGTGGAGGCTGGCTGCCGGCCACACGATGACATAAGCGGTATGCAGACGCCAGATGTAAAGGGCCCCGATGTGCTGTTACCGATACCCACGGATAACCGCATGGACCGTATACTACACTCTCGCTTCTTGCGGACTGACAGTGATCCATCTCCCCCTCCCCATCGCCCTGACGAGGGCTGGTGCGAGGATTCGCCTTGTTCTCCTATTCCCTGCCAAGGTGTGACGGTTGCAAGCGATCTACAGGCGATGCCTTCGTCACCGTCGTCCACCCGTGTGGCAGCTGGCACAGTGGGGACAGTGGCGAGACACAATAGCATGCTCTGTCCGTTACCGTGTAGCCGGATGTTGCCGTTTGCGTTGAACCTTTCGTCTAGTCCCGTGCAGGACTCCATTCCGTCTCGGCGAGGCACATCAGATATCGATCACGGTGCACCAACCCTGCTATCACCACAGGTGGTGTGTAGCTGGCGTGAGGGCACAGACGAGCATTGCACTCTGCAAGCCCCAGGGACAGTCGCTGCTCGGCCACTGTCACGCCGTACCGTAGGCCGGCTCTCCGACACCAGGACACCACCTCCTGGGGATTTCCCTAGCGACTACAACAGAGAGCAGGGAAGTGTTCGTACTGCTCTTTGTGCTCCTTCCGCTGTGCCTTGTTGTCCATCTGCTGAGCCTTTTCTTCCGGATGAGTCAGACCTCCTCCTGGGTGAGGAGGAGCGAGCAGGCGCCCCGACTCCGATGTTTGATGTATCGGATAGCACCTTCTGTGGATTACTTTCAGATATCACCACCTCCGGTGTAGAGGCTGTGGACCGTGTGTCGTTGTACACCTGTCACGCTCCCGGAAGCGTGTTGCCATCTGTTGAGAACGAGAGCTCCATCTTGCAAGTGACCGATATGAGATGCAGTGAAGAGCAAGGCGCTTCCAGAGACGGCTTTTCCGGTTCATTGGCCAAAAGCGCGCCCCTAGAAGGCACCCCCACTGGCCCCCCCTGTGTTCCGGATCGTCACCCTCAGCCCACAGCCACCTCCTTATGCATGGGGGTTCAAGCCATCACTGAGACGCCTCACGCTGAAGTAAGCGAGGTGGTTGAAGTCGTTGATTATTTTGAGAGTAAAACACCGGCATATCACCCCGCTGGGCATACCGTTAAGGTGGCAATGTCTGGCTGGGAAGAGTCTTCAAAGGCATTGAGGGTGGCTGCTCTTGAGGCAGCAAAGCACATGAAGGAGAGAAAACACCAAACGAAGCCTTTTCTAGTTACTCCCGTTCACGCGATGGGGAGGAGAAGGGAACGTCCAACAGCTTTCATGAACGTGTGGCGGTACTTTTCTGATTCGCCTACAATGCTTCGTGCATGCCCTATTCCAGATGGCAGCTACTGTAGTGCGAGCGTGCAGAGGATGGCGCTGCCTTTGGATACCTTTCTATAACCCCCATCGGCGGCCTAGCCTTGTGCGCGATGACGTCTCATAGTATGCCTATGTGCGGTGTAGCTGTGGCGGGTGAATGACCGCTAGGGCTTGCCTGTGCACGTGCAGTTACTATTTTCAGCGCTGGGGTTCTGGGCAGCTGGTTGCACCCCCCCCCCTGTTGGCGTACCTTGGCCGGAGCACAAATGTGGAGTATTATTTGTGTGTGCTTTATTATTATTCTTCTTTACATATATGCACAGGTGACCTTCTGTCGATGCACATCGCGCCATTGATAGAGGCCTTTGGCAAAGGCCATATAAGATGTCTTGCTTGCGTTGGGGAGACGCGTTTCTTTGCTGTGCGGCCCATGTGGTGGGCGGCTACTCAGAGAGTTCTCTACGTAGCGGCCTTCATTTGTTGACCTGAGTATGCCGCTTGCCGCCCACGAGAAGAATGGTGCACAGGTACAACGGAAGGATGGACGCTGACTTTCATGTGAGTGGCGGAGGACGCGTTGCATTTCTCTCGATTTTGTGAGCCATACGCATTCAATCCGCTCTACTGGCTGCCGCCGTTGTGGTGTGCGCGTGCTTGCCAACGAGTATGGAAAGGACCTGCAAGAAAAGCAACCCCGCCGATGGACTCCAGAGGATGTTCACTGTGACGACGAGTACTGAGCGTCTTCATGAAGGGGACACGCCACCTCCGCTTTTGTTTCTCATTTACCTTTCTGAAATTTCCCTTTCTCTGGGCTACTACAGGTTCGGTAGTTACACCTGCTAAAGGACGCACTTGCACGCCAGTGTGGTGTATCCCGCCTTCTATTGTTGATTACCCAGTGAGAGCATACGAGGTTCTCATGTCACGCCAGCTCCAAATCGGTGAGGCCCCCAGACTAAGTGTCTGGCTGACAGTTGTGGTTTTGCTTTCGGTCCTGATCTTTGTGGCGCACCCAGGGGAAGGCTTCCCCTACAGTCGGTCCTCTGCTGTTACCGAGCTGACTCCAGATACGTTTACCCAGTTCATTAATTCGCACAAGCCCGTTGTGGTGCTTTTTTATGCTCCCTGGTGCGGCCATTGCAAACAGTTTCATCCCGAATTCGAACGATTTGCGGAGGCGGTCAAAGGATCGGTCCGTGTGGGTGCGCTCAATGCTGACGAGCACCGCGGTCTGGGCCAACAGTTCGGCATTCGAGGCTTCCCGACAATAAAGTATTGGACCATGGGGACTAAGAACATCAATTCCCCTGCCGATTATGGGGGCCAGCGAACGGCCGGAGCGCTTCAGTCCCGTGTGATGTCGGACATCTCACCAACAAAAGTACAGAACGTTCTGACTGAGAATGCACTGCGCACTGCTGTGGAGTCGTCGCCGACGAGACAAGCGGCGGTTTTGTTTTCAGCAAAGTCGAAGGTACCGCCGATTTTTTCCGTGCTGGCACTTTCACCAAAGTTGAAAGATCTACCCTTTGTGTTTGTTGGGGAGAGGGCCGAGAGCTCCATTGCGACTGCCTTTGGTGTGCGAGAGAGGCCTATGGTGGCCTTCGTTCGGGCGCCCACTTCGGGGAAGAATGAGGCCAGCGCGAGCTTTGACATTGTACCCTACCTGGGAGGGACAATCGCTTACGAACCTCTGGCTCGATTCTTTCTCAAGTGTGTGGAGGAAGGTTGCACTGCTCCATCCGTGAACACAGACATCCCCACTGAGGCGACTCATGAAAATGGAGGTGGTGGAGCGGCTCCGGCGGCTGATGGACCAACGGCAGCGGAGCATATGGTACTCCCTGCTGCGCCAATCTCGTATGCGCCAAAGATGTTGGGCTCCTTTTGCTCGTCCACGGCCCCTAAGCTGAAGGGAATGCCACCGCTCTGTGTTATCAGCCTTTCCGCGACGGTCCATCTGGAGGGGGTGTACGAACGGTTCCGTCATGAGCCCTTGATCTTCATCGACGCAGGAGGCTCGCAGGAAGAACTTGGAAAAGAGTTGCTGGACGAGTATGGGCTTTCGTTGAGCGAGATAATACCTGCTGGTACGAACACTGGGACTATTCTGCTTCTACGTCGCGCTAAGCGGGAGGTGGTGCGGTACCGTGTGCTGGAGGAGATGACAGAGAGCCAGATGCTGCAGAACGCACTGGAAAGGATACTATCGGGGGAAAGTCGGCTGATTTCACACCGCATTGGCGTGTGAGACGCAGAGTGGACAGGGGCCTTCGCTAGTGGGAGACGCATATACCTGGGCTGTATATGTGCAGAGTGTGAATTCATGAAGCACCAACAGTTAAAGACACCCACCAGTTTGGCTGATCATTGGTGGCCGACATAGCCCAGTGCTGTCGCTTGTGGGGTGTGGCATGATGTAACTGAAAGTGTGAGGAGCACACACACGTTTTGTTTTGCCGTCTCTCTGTGGAGTCTCCCTTTTCCTCTCCCGTGGTCCGACCACCTTTCCCAAGTGTGGGCCGTTGTTGCCCTATGAGACTTTTACAGCTGAAGATTTTTGACTTCTGAACAGCCTTAGGGAAGTCTGTAGTGCTGATCTCACAAGCCAGGGGGCAGTGGGAGTGGTGTGTGAGAGACGAATGTCTTTACTTTCGCCTGCTGTGCACCTTGGAAAACTGGCCCCAGGGCGGTTGCCTGACGACTGCGCTCTGGCGTCGATGCGTGGGTGGTGGAGCCCTTACGTGTATACATGTCTGCTTCACTGTGGGTTGCCTGAAGTATGCTACCGTGTCGGGGGTGCACAGTAGCATCCCCTTCCCCCGGTCCCCACCCTCTGATAATATCAGGCACTTCACTGTCGCGCCACGGTCCCATACCCCGTACGGGGGTGGGGGGTGCATGGGATTATAGCTGTAGAGAGTGTGTCCTACTTGTTATTGTTCTCATGATGCTTCTAAATAAAGTGATACACCTTGTTTTGTGGCAGGGGTACACACGTATTCTTTGTTTAGGGTGTGAAATGTATTTTTTACCCCCTTAATCCTCCGTTGCTCTCTTCGTTCTCTACCGTCACTGAGCATGATGAATTCCTGGTATCATCACGGGTGTACTGTCGTAGCAACATATGGTACGGGCGGATACTCTTTTTTTTTTTTTTGAGATTCAGAAGCCATGGGTTCACGCCACCCCCTTTTAACCCTGCTATTACTCACTTTTCGTTTTTTTTCCCCCTTTGGACGGATGCTCAAACGCTTTCTTGGCGACGCACAGTAGGAGTGTATTACATTTAGAACACAGGAAAGACAAAACTGGCAGTCTTTCGAATCGTCTCGATTTGGCGTCTTTCTCCAACTGCCTCCTCTTTCTTTTTTTTGGGGGAGGGGGTGGCTGATCGTCTCCCTTTTGCTGAAGAAAAGTTTGCCGCGACTAGAACTTGGAGTGCCACTCTAAAGTTAACTCGTCCTTTCACATCAACACAACGAACAAGGTAACTCGTGCGTTTTCACACTCGGGGACGTCCTGTCCTCACGGGCGTTACAATGGGCGGCTCCTTTTCTATTAGCAAGAACGCTCCTGCCGGTGATCCCACTGGGCCCATCATGATGGCCGGACTTTCCCCTCAGCTTCACTTTTCCCAGGAGCCTCACCATTTCCCCTTTTCCGCCAGTGATGCCCAGACACAAGAAACGGCCGCTCCTCGTGAGCTCCTTCCACCTTTGTCATCTGTGGAGTCCAAGGTGTGCGGCGGCGTAGGAGGTACTGCGAAGAGCGCGGCTTCTAGAGCACCTGACGGCGTCGCCATCACCACCGGTGTGCTGCCTGTATCGGACCCCCGATCCCTTAGACAGCTTGCCGCAACCAACAAAGCACCTTCTCTGTCTCTTCTGGGCTTCCCAAGCGAGCCTTGCACTTCTCCTGATTCGCAAGCGCTCAAGGAACCTTCACTGACTGCCAGGGCGAAGGCTGTCGTAGCATATGTGGAGAGTCTCACACAGCGCTATGAGAGAAGGGGATTGAAAGATACTGCCCCCCTATCAGATAATGAGCTGACCATGGTGAACATATTTAGGGGGCTGCTGCTGAGCCCCATCGCACCCCTGTTCCGCGCGCACCCCGAAGTGTACCTCTCTAACCGCGCCTCCGTCATCGTGGCGCCCCATTTCCAAGCCGACGAGACCGTTGGCCAGTACAAGCTCCAGGGGGCCTACAATCCCGGCACTATCGGTCGTAGCTACTTTGCCGCAAAGACCCCCGGCTCCTTCTCTTTTTCCATTCAAAGACAAGAAAACGACGGAGTAGTTATGGACACAGCAAGTTCTATGAGCGGCTCGGGCCATCTCAAGGTAGTCAGCTTTGTTCTGCGACCGACTCTGTTCAGCGCGGTCGTTGCAGAGCAGCGCATGCTGGCGAGTCGGCGGTACGACAACGTGCTGAGGATTACCGACGTCCTCGACGACGAACGTGAGGAGAACATCATTGTCGTGTCGACATTCTATCCCTTCGGCAACATCAGCAGCTACGCCGGCAAACTAAACCATCAGCCAGATAAGCTGCGGCGTATCCTGCTCGAGGTCGGTATCGGCCTGCGTGCGTTGCACTCGCTTCATATTTTCCACCACAACCTCAAGTTAGAGAACGTCCTGGAGACGAGTAGGGGCAGCCACTGCATTGCCGACGCAGGGTTTTCAAAGCTTTTTCTTTCCCAGCCCCCAGAAGCGCTTGTATTCAACGGTGTGCTATCTTGCCTCCCACCGGAGGTGTTTGATGCGAACGGTCGCTATGCCACCGGTGGTGTGAATGAAGTGGTTGACACCCACCAGAAGGGTTCAGATGCGTCCCAGGGCGGCACTGGGACGTGGGGCGCACGTGCTCGCGATACTGTCGCCGGCCCTGACAAGGTGGATATCTGGGGCTTTGGTATCTTAATGTATCGCCTCGCTTATGGAACAGATCCTGTCATCATCGCCGAGCACAGCTACGCGGAAGTGATGCACCGGGTGCAAAATTTGCAGGTTACATTTCCCAAGTCCCCGTGGCCCTTTGCGGCAATGCTAGAAGACGCCATTAGTTGGTGCCTAAAGCCTGACCCTCGCGATCGACCTTCAATTGGGAAGCTCCTCCAGCACCCTTTTTTCCGTCTCGGCAGCACACCTGCCGGCCGCTCCGCTCTGAATACATCATACAGCACTCGACTGTCGAGTGCCAACAGTAGTCCACTAACCGCTTCCTTATCACGAGGCTTGATGCACCGCAGTGGGTACGTGGTGGATGGATTACTGGGCCGCGGCCGATTTGCAGAGACTTCACTGGCCCACTTCCGTCACAATTCTGCGCAGGTGTTTGTGTATAAGGTCATGTATCGGTCCATTCTCTCCCGCCTAGGCGCCGTCCCCAGCACTGACCTCCGCAAGGATATGCAGCGGCAGATTGCGCTCTGCCGAAAAGTACACCACCCTAATCTCATGCGCTTCCTAGATATCGTCGATGGTAAAGCTGGCTGCTTTGTTGGCCAGCCGTACCGCCGATCGGGGTCCCTGGAAGCGCGACTGTCTGCAGTGTGCAGCAGCGACGCACCCTGCTTTCGGCAGTTGCTGTGCAATGTGCTCAGAGGCGCAGCATACCTGCACGACAACGGAATTGCGAGTTTAAACATTACCCCATCGAGCATATTTTTTTGCAAGGATTTCGAGACCTTCCAGATAGCCGACTATGGACCAGTGTTTCTTACTGTGGATGAGATTCTCCAGGGTGAGGCGTCCGAGAAGCGTTACTACTCCCTTCCTACAAGCATCCTGCAAAAGATGCAGGCGACCACACCGAAGGGCCTCGTGCTGGACTGCTTCTGTGTCGGTTTGCTCGCCGCGTCGACCGTGCCCTTCCTTTCAAACAAAGTGTGGCGGCAGCTAAAGTGCGAGCAGGGGGAAGAACCTCTTTCCTTGGATGACATTATGAGGTCTGTTCGCTCACCTGGGCATCAGCTTCCCGAACAGCTCATCCATTTTATCGAGACGGCGCTTTATGGCAATCCAACCACACGTGATTTGCTCTCACATCCGTACCTGGCCGGAGTGGCACTGTCTACGTATGACGGTAAGACACTTCACGTGACGGAAGAGGAGATAACAAACGCCGTCGAGGCGCAACCGCGTGTTTGGGAAGAAAACCGGCTTTATGACGTGGTGGGACAGGGCTACCTCCGTGACAGCTGGATGAACAACTCCACGACGGACTACAGCATCGTTTCACAAGGTATGCTCGCCATGAGCGGCTCCGTAGCGGAGGAGGGGGCGGTCTCGCTAACTGCTCCTGGGGATGCGCTCACATGCGGTAAGTGTGGCGTTGAACTCCTCATTGCCGTGTACCTCTGCCCATCATGCGAGGGCTACGTACGGTGCGGAAAGTGCTCCGTTGGGGACTGCCACCAACCGGACCATCAGCTTCTCCCGTTTGTCATTCACACCATTGAGCACAACAGCGAGACCCCTACCAAAATACGACTTGTGCATTTTTCTCGCATCGGTGATGTCCACTCCGTAGAGGCGTTGGAGATGGGGGCTAACTTGCCTCTGGGCTCGCTGACCAGCCTCCTCGATCCCCACCGCTCACTGGATCGCTCGATGCGAAACAGTATTGCCTGTAGCACCGTTAGTCACCTTGCCTTGCCCGACATGGTGAAAAGTCCTCTCCCGCCAGTTAGGAAGAAGACGACCAGCTTGTTCTCGTTCAATTACGACATGAGTATCTCCGGTCTGCGCCACTCCTCCCCCAAGACCGGCATTCCCATTGCCGACGGGCCTTCCCCCTCGGCGGCGCAGAAGGGAAACGGCATGCTCCGCCCTACAAAGAAGCAGTCTCTACCGAAGGCCGACGAGGTTGAGGCTGATCTCACATGCCTACAGGAGATCAAGCAGTGTCGTGAGCATAATCGGCCGGAGCTTCTCCTGTTCTCCTTCAAGCTTGAAGATGTACCGCGTGAGATATATTCACCACCCCTGCTGCAGGTGGTGCTACTCGACCTCTCACAGAACCAGCTCCGTAGCCTTCCCTCCGAACTGAGCTGTCTTTTGCATTTGCGTAAGTTGGTCATCTCCTACAATTGCCTCACAGAGCTACCGAAAAGCCTCGGTGACCTGTCCGAGCTCGAAGCTCTGGATTGTAGTCACAACCAGCTAACCGGACTGCCATCAACTTTTGTTTATTTGCGTAAACTCGTCTCTGTTGCGTTGGACTACAATAACTGCACTTGCATTCCGGAGAGCATGCTGGACATACTCCCCCCTCCGTCTGACACGACGCTTGGGCCGGACATCCATGCTGCTGCGACGGAGTTACTTGGGGAAGCGTCACACTTTGCTGAGGATGCGGCGGTCTCCAAGGCCGGTTTGGATCCCACAGCGTTCTGTTCTGTCCCACCGGTACTGTTGCGCTCTCCCTGCCTGAGCGTGATCTACATGGCGGCGAACGCTGCTTTCGTATCCTTTCCAGATGCCTGCCGCCTCCGTCATTTTGAATCCCTCAAGATTGCCCTGGATAACGAGCCCAGCCTGTATCACCACTACGTGGCGATGGATATGGAGAAGGAGCTGCCCAATGTGACCATCCTGTGGAACAAGATCTTTCCCGACCAGATCATCCCCCATCTTTATTGTGGAAGCCTACGCTCAGCCCAGTCCCAGGCGGTGTACAAGAAACTGGACATCTCATCCGTCCTGACGGTGGGACGGGGGCTGAAGCCGGTCCCCCCTGACGGAGGTGCTCACAGTGTTATTGTGGTCGATGATATCCCCGGTGCCCAAATCAAGCCTTCCTTTTTGGAGGCGGTGGAGTTCATTGATGCCAGCCTCCGCGCAGGTAAAAGTTGTCTCGTGCATTGCTTTGCAGGGCTGTCTCGCTCAGCAACCACCGTTATCGCTTACCTTATGATGCGCCGGGGTATGCGCATGGATGAGGCGTATCGTCTTACCAAGAAGGGGCGCCCAGCCATCTTACCCAATGCGGGCTTCTTGCAGCAGCTGGTTCAACTCGATGCGGAGTTGTATCCATGCGGCCGGCCACTTGATATGGCATCACTAGGGCGGCCAACCGAGGCTGAATGAAGCAATGGGAGATAAAGGAAAACTTATTTTTTTTTTTTCTGCGCCGCGTTGCAGATTCTTCCAGAAGCACACGCTTAACTGCTGGGTACACCCCTATGGCATGATATGGCGTTATGGGATGTCCAGTATGGTTGGCGGGATGCCGAATGGGGGAGGAGTCGTGGAAGTAGTTTCCGTGTACAGTGTAGGGTCTTATTTAAAAAAACTTTCTCAGCCTCGTGATCCGTTTCACAATGCTAGTTTTTTAAAGGCTAGTGGTGTACTCCAGCTGTCTGTGCTGCCAGCCGCTCCGTGTAGCACTCTGTTGCTATAGCACGTACCGTGATTTTCAGGGATGCTCAACAGTTTCCAGTGGGGCGACAGACGCAGCGGAGGACGATGAGGGATGTACGGTAATGCAGTCATCACAGAAAAAGAAGGCCGTCCTACGCACAGCAAAATAAGTGCATTTACGAACCTACATGTAGGCAGTCCGTTTCTCCTCTGTATACTCTAGAATGTTGTTGTCAGCTTGCTTGGGCACTGACTATTCTAGCCGCTCGAGGGTGTGCTTGTTCGACTGTAGGCGAAGATAACGTATTTTTCTTTGGAAGCGTGGAGAATGGAAATCTGTCTTATGCAGCAGGCAGACGTGATACTTTGTTTGCCTTGACAAGGGGAGCGTGAGGAAGCAGACCTAGTCGAGGGAGACGTGTG
>JAIZPF010000013.1:65105-94991 GCA_020509355.1 Blechomonas ayalai | reverse complement strand
CCCCCCCCCCCCGCCAGTTTGGGGATGGGTACAGAAGTTGTCGTTGATTTATGTTGTTCCCTTCCTTGAATCGGATCGCTAGTTACATGATGGAGGAACTTGTCGCTGTGCGCATGTGTGTACAATAGCTCTTGCTCCGTCTCCGTGTATCCCCTAACGTACCACGTGGCACTACTGTGCTGATGTACTTCGCTTTCTTTAACACGCTGCTTGTCTTCCCTCTCTCTAACCCATTTTTTGCCATGGAGGCAGTGCGGCCGCACGCAGGTGGTATTTGACTCTCGAGTTTCCCGTTGAGCGGGGGTTAATTCTCCATCAAGGAGCCCTCCTCATGGAGTCGCAACGAGGTGCGCTGGACCTTTTGCGCTTCGCTGCCCTATCCACCAGTATGCATGCAGACGCAGTGGAATGCGGGGTGGATGACATTCGCCGAGTTCTTATTCAAATGTCCGTCGACGAAGATCAAATGCGAGGCCTCGAGGAGGAGCTGAAAGTGCTACAGGGCAAACAAGAACGGCTACACGCTATGCGAGATGCGGTACACCGCTCGCGGAAGAAGCGTGAGGAAGGTGCATCGCTATTGCATCACAGGGAGCCGTCTCACCGCTCAGCTGGACAACGCAGTAGCCGGTCTTCAGTGGCAGGTGCCGCTAGGGTAGGAGCCACTGCGTTGGGCAGTAGGAGTGAGTATTGCCTCTCTGCCGTGGCATCGCCATTGCGGGATGTAAGCATAAGTGAGCTTCTTCGGGTGGCCTCCTCTGCTGTGGAGGGGATGGACGGGGATGCGACTGTGCAGTCAAGGCGGCCGCTGTCTAACGCAACGCATCCGATCGCATCCACTGGACGTAGCGAACTCAGTGATGAGGTAAGTGGGATGGAGTGTGGAGACATTGACCAGCAGGTAGAGAAGGTAAAGGCTCGTATGCGCTTACTGGATTCGATGAGCATTCGAGCAAAGCTACTCGAACTGCAGGCGCACAAGATGCGCGCTAAATGTGTGGATGCTGACGCCATTTTGAAGTCATACGTCGAGATGTTCACCTTCACTGACGATGTGGAGCGGCTCTGGGGTGGGGATGAGGTGGGTAAGCACGCGAACATCTCTCTCTCGCATGCGTCCAACTCCGTGTCAAGGCCAGATGAGGCCTCTGCACGCAGCGGCTTTGCGACTGCCAATTGTTCACTTGGTGGCTGCGTGGTTGATGGAGTAAATGTAAACCTGCTCGTAGCACGTGCATGCCAACGCTTTTCCGGTCGGTGTGGGTATCTCTTCGAGCAGCTGTCACACAGCGACGTGAGGCGCGAGACGGATGTAGTGAATATTTTTTCACGTCTGCTTTACGCGAGCGAGCTCGGTACGACGAATAACTCAGATGTCTCCGCAGTGGAAGCGCTACAGGCACTAGAGGAGCACTCCTTGGTGGAGTTCTATGAAAGGAAATGTAGAGCTGCCGTGGTTGATGCTACGGTTGACAGTCACAGTGGCTGGGGTGATCGTGAGTCGTTGCTGTCGAGCTTTGAGTATTGCGCGTTACCATCCTCGTGGCTAAGCACCTCTGACATGTTGGTGATGCCTCCTGAGAGTCTTCTCCCACCCACTCGGCATATGCTTACTCCGCGTTTTTCGTTCTCCAACGCACAGGAGTACAAAGAGCTGGAGGCACTGCGTGTTGAGATACAACGGGAGCGGCTGTGTTTCTTTGTAGACGTTTGTGAGGCACTCCCAGAAGTGCTGCAGACGCCCTCGAGGACGGAGGCTGCTGTAGCAGCAGCGAGGGTGGCCATGGCCAGTGCCCACAACAAAGAGCGGCGCCATCTGTGGCCCACGGTCGCTAGTGATGTACCGGAGACGCCCTTGTCTGACTGATGTGGTGAGAGGAAGCGCTTGGGAGGTGTGGGAGGGCATGGCTGTGTTTATGAGAGCGATGTTTCTTGTGAGGGCATAGAATGCATTGATAGAGAGGTATGAGGCGGATATGCTTGTATGCTGTGTGCAGCCACGCAACGGGTGAGAGGTGAACGCGACCTGAGATGGAGCATGGTACCACATGGGGAGCTGCTGCCCAATGCATCTCTGTTTGGACCTTTTACATGACGGTTGACCCAACCTGTACCGAGACCATCCTTCTTGTACCTGCTTACCCGTTGTTTCTCTTCCATTAGGAACCGAGTGATTGCTCTTCTCTGGTGGGTAGTTTGTTGCTTCTTTGCCACCATTTCCGGTTTGTTTGTTTGCGTGGTTGTGTTTTCCGTTGGAGGAACTGTGGGCCGGCTGACAGCCTGGTGGGGAGAGTAGTCTCCAGGAGCTCCAGCTCAGGAGGATCCCCCCCTGCTTCTTCCATTGATAGGGTACCCGTGCGAACCGTAACATTGTGGACATCGGGCGGTCATTCCTTTTCTTCCCATCTGCTGTTGAGTGGTGAGGCCACGGGGAAGTGCAAGGGACGAAGGCCCGCATTTTGTTTGCTGCTATTTATTCGGCGCTGTTTGTTGGCAGGGACCAGCGATAGGGCCGTGCGTGCGGAGTGGGAGCGCAACCATACTTCAAAGATCCCCGTGAGGGTAGGTCGTCTGCGCTTTCGCAAGGTGCAGGCTTAGCAGTTGCGTTTTTTCTTTCCTCCATAGCCTTCTTCAGTACCCTGAATAAACAGTGTTGCATGAAACGTGACGATGCTCGTCCACTATGTGCACGTGGTACGTATAGGGCGACCTCCATGAAGGTTGCGAGTATGTTGTCGCACTGCATCAGGCGGAGATGTGTAGCTCAGATTGTGTGGCTTACCACCATTCTGTTCCTGTGCACGGTGACAGCGCAGAGTGTGATGTCCCCCGCCATGTCCGAAGCGAGATATGGGACGGAGGAGACGGTGCCTTCTGTGGCTTTCAATGCGCACGGCAGTGATAATGTTGTGCCTCAGTACAGCCTCCAACCGCTTAACCTTGCCCTTTTGCTGCGGGATGACGGACGGTTATGTGCCCATGACGCTTTCACAGGGAAGAGGTACTGGTCAACCGATATTGGAGGCGATCTGCTTACGGTGCAAATTGCTCGGCCCCCATCACGTGAAACGGTGGCCGTGGACCCACTGGCACTACCCTTTTCTATTCACGGCAACGGCTTGTTCACTCGGATCCCCTTTGGCCCACAGAAAGCGCATCCAACCATTCTCAGGGAGGCTCAAGAGTTACCTGAAGCTCTTCGACCACATTTTTTCATGAATCTTTCCTCGTTGATCCGACGACAGGCGGTCATGTCCGGGGGTACAGACATCTTCATCACTAGCTCCGTGAGTATTCTGGACATCAACAGCATCAACGGACGCGTGGCTATGGAGGGTGGTGGAATCAATGTGGACAGGAGGGAAAGCGTGCCGACATACGCCACACCTTCCCTGGATGAGAGCCTTGAGTGGAGAGAGCATGTTGGCCTCCTCAACCCTCTGCACATTGTCCGTTACAACATTTTCATTCATGCCTTCAAGCCTGGGGAATACGAGTGGTCGATCAAGCTCAGTAAGGTGCAGCTCTCCGTGCGGGAGTCACCCCCGTACTCTGCGACGGAGGATGATCGGCCCCCACGCTTCTTCTCTCGTATTGTGAAGGACATGGTGGACAGGGAGAAGGAAGACATATACGTAGGGGGCAGCTGGCATGGCTCCACGTCCCTCTTCGGCACGTCCCCGTCTAGCCCATCTTCCTCGGTGGCGAAGGAAGGTCTTACCGTCGCTTCTGGTGTAGTCGCAGGCCAGCGGAAGCTTCCCTTTGTGTTAAGAGAGGTGAACATATCGCACGTGGCACTGCGATCGGCTTACGATCAGGTTGATTTGTGGGATGTGCCTATTATCCCTGACTCACGATGGAGGGCACATGATGGTCGTGATTACACTAGACGTGACGGGGTGGCCTCGGCCTACGTGTGGCTGGCGGGAAGTCGTGATGTGACTCAGATACCCATCTCTCGGCTATCTGTGCCCGCCTCGCTTGGCGCTGGTCCTTCTATGCACGTGCTGGCAGAGCAGGGCCAACTTGATATGGGCCCCAAATGTCCCCCGCGGGACACGCCTTTCACTGCTCCGCCAACGTCGCATGGGGACTGGAATCCTGTTGCCCGCCGTAGCTTGTATTCTGATTTGACAGACGAGGCCTCTGAGGGCACGGAGCTGGAGGAGTACTATCGGCAGTGCCTACGCCGGGACGTGCCAATGCTCTCTTACCCTCACTCACTCGCTTCCCCCAGCGAGGGTTCGGCGCTTCAGGTCTTTGTGTCAACCGGACTCCCGTGGACGGTCGCACTTTCTATCGCCTTTCATGTGGGCTGTCTGGCCTGTTCCATTGGATTCCTATGTGCCGGCGTACCACCACGAGACCGTCTGCAACGGGCATGGGCGCAGGCCGATCGCAACAGGGATGTCCGTCAGGCCCTCTCCTCACAAACGCCTACTCTGCGCCCGACGCCACAGAACCTACTGGGAGACAGTCTGGGATCGACCCCGCTGCTGCCTCCCACGGGCAAATTACCACAAACGCCCGCTCTGTATGGCCTCCCGGAGGTCGTTGGCGTCACCGGTCATCTGGCATCCACGCAGACATCGGCTGCCCGCTCTGTCGCCTGTTCGACTGAAGACGGTGGCGAGGTGGTTTATGGGGCACCAAAGCCGACTGAAGAGCATCTGCCCGTCGACACTGCCGCTCATATGTTGGCTCTGCCCACCATGCAAACGGCAATGTATGATAAGCACAGCGTGGGGATGACTAGCAGGTGCGCTGATATAGGGATAGCCACAGCTCGTGGAGAGATTCGCTCACGTAGCTTGTTGACAGATGAGGGCGATAATAGTTGCTATCGACCGCTGACGATCATAAAGGAGGACGTGGAGACCCTCGGTATGGAAAACAGCAACGATGTGGATGACTCGCAGAGTGATGATACTGCGCTTGGGCAGAGGTGGTGGCTACATGTTAGCCCAGGAACCTCATCTAGCCCTCTTAATGTAGAGGATGGCGTTCTCGAGTACCACAGCAGTAGTACCAGCAGTCGAGTCCCCGCAAGGCATCGGCGCTCCGACGCGAAACTCTTCCAGCTGCAATTTATGATTCTTGAAAAGATTGGTTTCGGGGCCGAAGGGTCTGTCTTCCGCGTCGAGCATCGCGTTACTCATACCAAGTACGCCATCAAGGTTGTCCGCATTCACGAGCAGGAGGAGGAGCGTGTAGTACAGGAAGCTGTGCTGCACAGTTCCTTTGACCATGCCAACGTTGTGCGCTTTTACTTTTGCTGGATTGAGGACGTTCCAATGTCAACAGCGGACAGCCTGCGCCTACTCGACCGGGACGACGGCATGGACACACAATCCATCTCGAATGGGGAGGAGTCGCTGCTGCCACATGCGATGAGCGTCTGCTCCGACCTCTCGGCCGCTTCTCGGGAGGGGATCTACCGCATGTTGTTTATTCAGATGGAGTACTTTCCTCGAGGTACGCTGGCTGACCTTTTAAAGACCAGGAATGGCCTTTCCCGCCTCAGTAACCTCCGCCACATCAAGGAAATTGCCGATGGACTGGCGTACCTCCACCATCAAGACGTGCTCCACAGAGACCTGAAGCCCACAAACATTTTCGTGTCCAATGAGGACGTGATGAAAATTGGCGACTTTGGGCTTGCCAAGCGGCGGGGTGGAGCTCCGGTGGGTGCGGCGGATCTCACCTCCAACGTCATTGGTGTGCATCAGGAACAGTCGTTGGTCGGTGGCAGCCCACTGTACTGCAGCCCCGAGCAGATGCACGGTGATGTCGTGAACAAATCGACAGACATCTTTTCTTTTGGTGTCATTGCCTTGGAGATGTATTGCTCGTTCCGAACCTTACATGAGCGCATCCACATCCTGACGGATGCACGAGAGCAGGTTCTCCCCAAGGAGTTACTCGCAGAGTTCCCGGAGGAGATGAAGATGATCCTCACCATGCTCGATCCCACGCCGGCGAGGCGGCCGTCTGTTCAAAAAGTTATCAAGTGGGTCACCAAACTTATTGCTTTGCTTGACGAAGACACCGATGGGAGTGATACTGCATCTCCTCCAGTGAGGAGGCAACGCCCCGATCGACTCGACGAACACGGAAGTGCGGACGGTGGTTTCCGATCCCGCTCGAATGGCAACAGCTCCAACGCCACATCGCTATCCCTGCATGTAACGCCGGCTGCTGAGTCTGAACCTCTCGCGCCTATCATGGTGCCCAGCCACTACCATGTGGGTAATGGGGATGATAAGGTTTCGCGCAGGGAGAGACCCGGACAGCTTGCTTTTCCTAGCGCCCTGTCAAGCGGATCTTTTGCTGTGGCAGACTACAATCCATCAAGTGATTGTGCTTTCAATCAAGCAGGTGCTAGTCAGCGGAACGGATTTCTATCGAGGAAGTCCCGCGCAGCGGATAATCCTAATCATGTAGGCCAGAAGAAGTTGTTGAAAGTTGGGGGCACCATGGAGGGTACTGAGACAGATGATGAGAACCACTACGGCGTATCCGATGCACTTGCGGCCTTTGGTGATGCTTGCGACTCATCAAACCTGATTCAGTACTGACCCACATGCTGCCGTTTCCCCTGCAGAAGTATGCATAAATTTTGATGGATCGCCTCTTCTTTGTGTAGCTCTTTGCTAAGAACTCTGAGAAGGAAGAGCCCGACGTGGTGGCGACGGCGGCTACATCCTCTCGCTGTGTATGCAGTCGGTACTGTTTGATAACGATTCGTGTAAGTTCATTCCTCTTTCCAAATGACAGCTGAGTGGCGCAGGATGGGTGAGGGCTTGTGTGAAGTCCTGGGGGGGGGAGGGCGGAATGGCGGGCCCCTCTGCCCCCCCCCCTCCCCGTCATCATCCAGTTGCCCGCTAGCGGATGGATGTAGTTACAGACTCATTTTTGCATTCATGTGTGCGCGTATGTATGTACAAGGCTCAGGGGCCACTGTGGCGATTGTTGGATTGCATCTTTCCTTTATGTGTGCCTTCCAAAGAGGCACTCACACACCCACTCACACATTGTTTCGTTTTGTTTGTTTGTTTGTTTGCACCGTGTGTGGATTCACATATCGGAAACGGCAGTTTTGGCGCAAGGTATGTAGGCGTGTTGTGGTTGGAGCTTTCGCTTTCTACTACTACCTTCAGGTATTCCGCCGGCCCCTCCCCTCCCCCTGACTCACATCCCCTTCACTTTGAGAGATCCCATGAGATGCGTCTATCAATGGAAGGCTTGTAAGCGTCGCTGTTTTTCTCCAGAGTCCCTTTACGTTGGGGAAGTGTTGGGTACACACGTACACAATTTTGTATTGTAGGGTGGGATGGCGTACGGTGGTCTACAACAGATTACCGTTTAGCGGCATGGAGTGTGGAATGGAGTTTCCTCCACCATGGCTATGCACCACGGAAGCAAGCAGGAACAAGAAGCGCTGCAGTGCCTATTTCCAAGGACATTTTTCTTTTTTTTTTCTTTGCTGATCTTGTGGATTGCGAGGAGGGTACGGGTGGCGATGGCTGAGAGGGTGCTATCGGGGTATTGGGCTGTTGCACTTGTGTTTTCTTTTCGTTTCTTTTTGTCTGTCTTCATTTCCTGTCATTGTGCAACTACAGGGCGGATGTGGCGACGTGGTTCTGCTATACGTTGAGCACTAACTCACTAACTCAGTGCGCAGCAATGTGTCTATGCATGCTTGCGTAACAGGGGCGGGTACGGCAGGGAGATAAATTGCCGGGCCATCATAGTTCAAAGGGGATGGGCTACTGGGTGATGGCCCCTTACACTACTTCTATCGCTGTAGACCCAGCAGGTCATCTTTGTCTCGCTGTACCTTGTTCTCCTCTCGTGAAGGTAAACGGTTTTAGTGATTTAATCCATCTCTAACTTCAAAAGTACGTGCCCATGTTCCGCAACCTCCTCCGGTACGTTGGCTTAATGCTTATTCTGGCGGTTTATATAGCGTCAGGGCTGCAGATGATCACTGCACCGGCCATCCCCGCTGCCATGTTGGCCAAAAGCAATCTTCCTTACATGCTGAATCAAGGTAGCATCCGACTGAGCACACAGGAGTTCATCCTCGGCACACAGGTGATGGGGGGCGTGATGCTGGCCTTCTCTCTCTTTATCCTGCTTGGCGTTGGTAGGAGCTTCTTCTCCTTCCTTCTGGCTCTGGGCACCATTTTTACTTCGGTGGTTCTACACGTCAATCTGGAGGATCCAGCGGCCACCTCGGAGGTGCAGTTACTCCATCTGCTAAAGAACATCTCCATGGTGGGGGGACTTCTGTTTGTTGCAGGCAGCGGGCACCGCAGTAGGCAGTACACTGAGGCACGAGTATCTAACGAGCGCCATGGCAAGAAGAATAACTAAAATCTTAGAGGAAAGGGCCGTCTGGGCGTGAACAAGCACTTGGCCTTTTGTATTTAAAAATGGGTTGTGCGTTTGCCCTGCCGACGTGCTTCCCCAGACGGTCCTTCCACATGTCTCAACATGTTCAAAAAGAGAGTGGCGAGCCGCTTTGGCGTTCACTCTTAGATGACCGTCAGGGCATCAGGGTGGCCCCTGACTCGACACCGGCGATGTAGTGAGATGAACTGAAGGGGGTGCGGTACACGAGCCATCTGGAACCAATCGACCAAGATGAAGAGCTGGTGGCTTACTAGGCTTGGTACTCGCACGGCTGTGGAAGCCTACGGAAAGGGAGCAAAAACAAAAATGAATTACCATGGGCCTAAATTGTGTTTGTTGGGTAATAAGGTGTGCTTGGGTATGGCTGTAGGTGTGCTGTAATTCCCTAGTCACAAAGGGGGGCATATACGCCCGAGGTGAACAGGAAAGGGGCGTCCCAATTGGGGAAGGCATGTCCATCGATGTGCCGAAGTATGTAGTAACTGTATTTCCCTCATCACTGGAGATTCTTCCGGCATCGGTGGACGACGCCATCATTATCCTTCGCATACTTGTCACTGGTGCGCGTGCGAGTGGTTTTCTTTCCTTTCTTTGTCTCCCAGGGGGGCTGGGAGCTCCTCTACTATCTTTATGCTGCTACAGGCAAATCACGGTTCTCTTCGCTGTTTTTTTCGTATCTCGTGTAAGCGCAGCTCTCTTCGCGACGCAGGAGCTGCCTAGTTCCTAATAGTTTTCTGACCAAGGCCATCGTATAGCTCTTGTTCCCCTAACAGAATGTTGTTTTACGTGCAGGGCAACAGCGGCCGCAAGATCGAGATCGCGACTCTTAAGCCGGAGAACACCGTCGCGGAACTGAAGGCAAAGGTTGAGGAGATGGAGGGGGTGCCAGTGGCTATGATTTGTCTTGTGCACAGTGGACGTAAGCTGGACGACAACGACACCTTGTCGAGCTGCTCGATTCACGCGGGTGTTACGGTGAATATGGTGCTGGCTTTGCGTGCCGGCAAGTAGCGCCTTGCATTGAACACTGGGTTGTCCGTGTCTGTTCGTGCAACGAGAGGGTGAATGGGCTGATGGGTGAGAAGGTTCAATGATGTGTGTGACAGACGGGGCGGGGACGTTTGCGGATGAGGTGACTACGGGCGTTGAGGAAGGGTACAGGAAGGTTCTGGAGAAAGAGAGAGCCGATGGAAGCGACAATAAGGTGCCCGCTCACAGTGGGTCTGCTGTCTGCGTTCCTACGGTCAGCCAGAGAGGAGCACTGGCGCACGCCTTATCCTTTCTTTGATATTATGAAGTATATCAGGGTACCTGTGGGCTTATGGGGTGCGCTCGGAATAAGGTAGCGCAGCCGCCCCCGGTATGGTTCTTCACGAAAATGTAGACAAGGGAGGCGAGAAGGGGAAGGGAGGGGGGTCCTCTGCGTTGTAGTGGACACATGAGATTGCTGAACCGGCAGGAATAATTCCCGCCCCTTCTCCTGTGCGTCCTGCAATCCGCCGCATGCCAAATGTTTTCTCATCAACTGCGCTTTACTGTTGTTGTTTTTTTCCAACCACCTGCGGTGGGCACGAGGAAGCGGTCAAGGAAGGGAGGGAGAGTATGAAAAGGTGTTGAAGGAGGACGCGTGGTGAGGTGCGCTAGTTTGCTGCATTCCACACCTGACAACTGTTAGCCCGACACCTTACGCTATGGCGTGCTGGCCCCCCATTTCCATTTGTCCCGCTCTCTCCCTACCTGCACGTGGTCTTTCCCTATTCTTTTCATTGTGAAAGGCCATTGCCTATCTTCTGGATAAGGAGGCGAAATAGGTGGTGCCACAGGACAAGAGGCGCTACGAGTCAGACGGTGTGCTCGTCCAGCAAACACACGGCCACCCGCTTGGCCTGCATTTTTTTTTTCCTTTTAGCGATTTGCCCCGGATTTGTGTTGGGGGTGCTATTTCTTGCGCCTTTCTCACCCCCTTCAGAGTAAAGCGCCCCATCGTCTATTTGCTTACTCATTTGCGCTCTTGTCGATGGGGCTGTGGCCCTTTCGGACCGGCAATGACGACCGCTTCCAGACGAGTCAGAGAGAGGAGTCGATCTACGATGCATTGCAGGGGGAGATGCCACGCCACCGCTACGAGGTAGAAGTGATGAGCTACATGGAGTGGCGCTGGCGGCGTGGCTTCGTGCAGAGTGTTTTCCCCATCACGTGCTACAGTGCGTTCGCAGGTCTGCTTGTTGGCTTCCGGCAATCTCGTGTTGAGGGCCGCTATATTGGCCGCTACAAAGTGATGTGGCGGTACACCTCGACGTTTGCTTCGGTGGGTCTCCTTACCACTGGTGTCCATCACCTCCTCGTGATGCGCAACGAGTACAAAGACAGGTTTTACTATCCTCTCCTATCCGGAATACTGGGAAGTGTAGTTCTAACTATGGCGGCGGAGATGGGGACCTTGGGTCAGGGCGCGTTTGCGGGCTCCATGGTGGGTATTCTCTACTTTGCCGGGTGCTACGGAATGGACTATTATCGCAGGCGGCACATGCGTCTATTTCTGGAGCAGCAACAGCTGCAGCAGGTCCCGATCCACAAGGTCTCTCCCGAGCTTCAGCCCATGTATCGTGCCTTTTTATACGATTACCGACCGTTGGAGGAGTCCAGCCGCCGCCACCGTGAGGCAGCGCTGCTCGTGCGCACGATGGATGATACCCGGCTAGATGCACAGACCTTGAAGCACAACATGTTTCCTGAGGTGTATAGCTGGGTCAACTTTCCTGAATGGTGGCCGCTGAAGTGGCCCATACAATCAGAGGAGGAGGAGATGCTGCTCGAGAGGCTGCGGGACGAGGAGGTTGAACGGAGGAAGTCGATATTTCTGCAGACGGAGGACGGGAATATGCTGAAGCGAAAGAATCGTTCAAAGAAGTTCCGTGATGAGTGACCCAGTGTCTGTGCCCCAGATAGGGAGGAAGTCGTTCGTTCCCGTGGTGATGGAAGTGACTCTTCCAGACTGACACCCGCGGCGCATTCCGGGCGGGAGTTGCTTGCTATGTCTTTTCTTGTGCTCGAGTTTGCCGATAACGCTATTGTACGATAACAGCGCCGACTGTATTAACGCTGGAGGCACCTAAGGATGCCTTTTATTTTGCTGTATTTTATTTTTTTACGTCAACCATGTGATGCTCTATTCCGTAATTCTTGATTGTAGTCAAGGGGTGGGGGGAGCGGCGCTGCCTCTCAGAGCCGGGATATACATTGATCCCCTATACTTGCTAAAGAAGACCGTCAGTTGTTGTCACCCCTCCCCCAAAGGTGCAGCGGAGACGATGGTGCCCTTTTCTACCGTCAACTTCCGTACAACCATTCAACGAATGGCTCTGGATACCATAAAGAAGTCTCCTTGTAGCCTAGTGCAACCACTCAGTAAGCGCCACGTTCTTCATAGAGCTGCTACAGTGAGAAACGGCGATAGCCTCGCTCCAGGAGCACATGGCTCCCTTCACTTCACAATCGGTGAAACTAATAGTGAAAATGTGCATCCGGAGCGAGCAGCCACGTCTCCACCTTGTAGCCCAGAGGCATTGCCCGAGGCGTCGCCCTCAGCCGCTTCCCCATCGATGAGCGAACAGTACTTCAACCGCTTTCAGCACGCGGTGCACGAGACCACGAACTATTACCGCAGTATTCCATTTGATGAGCGGTGGGACAATATTATGAGCAACCTCGCTCTACTGGGCCGGGTATCGGTAGGCAACAGTGTCATTCCGTACCAGGACAGCGCCGATGCCTTTGAGCATATGTGGGACGTGGTGGATAGTGCGGCAAAGCAGGTCCGGTGGCAGACATACATCTGTAAGGACGATAAAGTTGGGCAGGCGACGATCCATAAGTTGCTGGAGGCCCATAGGCGTGGATGTCAGACGGAGCTTCTGTACGACTGCGGCGGCAATATTTCTGGTCGGGCGAAACTTACCGAGGAGCTGAAGCAGCACGGGGCGGCGGTGATACCGTACCGCCCATTCTTCCGGAGTGTCTTTCAATACATTTTCGGAGGCTTTGATTGGCGGAGGAGCCCAGGACTTCGCAATCACCGAAAGATATTGCTCGTCGACGACCAGGTTGGTTTCTGTGGAGGGTTGAACATAGGCAACGAATACTGCGGTGAGCGAATGGGTGGCACAGGTAAATTTCGCGACACGCATTGCTGTGTTGTCGGGCCTGCAGCAGCTCATCTTGCGGAGGTATACGAGGATACCAAGCAGCCACAGCTGTGGAAGTTCGGCTGGACTCGTTGGCGCCAGATCGCCTCTACGCGTTTTCGGAGACAGTACAAACAGACGAGAGACGCGATGGAGCACAACGTGCTTCGACCGTTGCAGAGCCAAGCCGAAACAGCTAGACGTAGAAGTGGCATTTACTTTCGCCAGCAGGTGCGAAAGGCGGAGTTGGAGACGACCCGGATGATCGATCGGGTGCGGTGGACAAAACAGCAAGACCGACTGCAGACTTTAATGAAGTGGTACAACAACACCTTGTCCACTGCGCGGGTGCAGCAGACGGAAGAGGCCAGCCGCACTGATGCACCCCCTCCTGAGGATCCGTGCTCCAAACCAGACAGCGCAGTTGGGCACACGCCGCGGAGCGTAGAGGTGGTCGCGACCCGCACTGGTGAGTTTCGTACGGAGGCGATGCGGCGAAGGGTCTCCGCGGCGCGTGCGCGTGCGCTGCACATGGTAAAGGACCTTTCACACAAGCGCAGTCACACACGGATGCTCCTGCGAATGCCTATCGTCGACGAGGAGCCCGTCATAGAAGCGGTGACGTATGGTGCACTGCAGCCACCCACGACACAGATTCTTTCCTGCAATCCCAGGTACCGCGATTACGGGATCCAGTACGCCTTTTGGCAGGTGACACGCAAGTGCCACCGACGGATATGGATAACAACGCCGTATTACCTCCCCACTCGTAAACTGCTGCGCGCGTTGATCCACGCTGCTCACAGGGGCGTGGATGTGCGTATACTTGCGGGTAGTAGAGGGACAACCGACCCGTGGTTTATGTGGCATGCGTCGAACTACATCACCGAGAGGCTCCTCCGCGCTGGAGTGAAGGTGTACGAGTACAAGGGCAACCAGATCATGCACGCCAAGACGGTGGTGGCAGACAGCATATGGTCGTCCATTGGTAGTTATAACTGGGATGTGATGAGCAATAAGAACTTGGAAGTGTGCCTGTGTCATTTGGGGCTCGAGGTGGCGCGTGAGATGGAGTCACACTTTTTGCTCGACTTACAGGTCAGCACGCAGGTAAAGTTGGAGGACCACTGTCAACGCTCTTTGCGCCTTCGCTTTACTTCCTGGGTATTCTATAACGTAGTGTACATTCTATCGCGAGTGACTTTTGGCTTCTTTGTCAATGAGGATGTGGATGACTGACCACCTGTTGTGAACGTGGAGTTGTTGGGGCATGAGGCACCCAGTACACGTGCTAGCCTCCTGCAGTGGAGGGGTGGGGGTGGGTGGGTAAATTATTGATTCGGGTATCCTACACGCGCGCCCACACATGCACATTCGTGGTATACACATCCCTTTGTTCCACAACACTTAGTGCTCGTCCATCGGGGTGCTCGCGGTACATCCACCACCCATCATCGCAATCGTACTTGCATTTTTCTTTCTGATGACAGTTGGTGAGGGTGTTCCGCACAATACTGTGAGGTCTTAGAAGCGTGTTCCTGTGGTGCTTGTGTTGTAGATGCGCGTAGCTTCCACCGTACTCCTGCTTTTTACCTTTGTTCTTCCGCCCACTTGCTCGCTTTCGATGCGTTTTTTGTTTTTGTTGCGGATGTATGCCATGCGGTTGGGACTCGCAGAAACCCACTTAGAGCTATTTTGATTGCGCTGCTTGTTCGTGTATCAGAAGACTAAGATAGAGGCCAACAAAAAAACAAATCAATACATCCTTTCAGGGGCGGCATAATCATGACGGGCGTGCCTGAGACGATGCGGGCTCTGGTGATGACAGGCGTGAATGAGATGGTGGAGAGGACGATTCCAGTGCCCAGACCTGGCCCTGGCGAGGTGCTTATTCGCGTTCACTACAGCGGCATCAATCCTGTGGACTACAAGAACTTTCAGGGCCTTATCCCTGTCGCCCCCACCCCCTTACCCGCCAGCTTGGGGTGCGACCTATCCGGCGTTGTGGTTGACCTTGGCGTGGGTGTAGTGGATTTGAAAGTGGGGGACGAGGTGTATGGCATGACGGGAGGACTGTCTCACGGCCCATCTGGGACCCTCGCCGAGTACGCCATTGCCTACGCCTCGATGGTACTACGAAAACCGGCCCAAATTTCAATGCGCGAGGCGGCGGCACTTCCACTTTGCCTTATGACTGGCTGGGAGGGCATCATGGACCGCTTTACAGTGAGGGCTGGGCAGGCGGTCCTCATCACGGGCGGGACGGGTGGTGTTGGCCATCTGCTAGTTCAGATTGCAGTGGCGCAGGGTGCACATGTCTTCGCTACAGGTTCCAACCGCAAGCGCGCGATTATTGAGCGCTATGGTGGTACTTTCATTGATTACAATTCTTTTGACGTGAGCGCTGTACGTCGTCTTACGCCAGGCGGGAGAGGCTTCGACGTTATTTATGACACCTATGGTGTGGAGGTATTGACCCAGATGATGGAACTCGTTGCTCCGTGTGGACATATCAGCACCTGCAGCGGTTTTGGCTCTTACGACACGACGCAATTGGCCCTAAAAAGCGTCACCTTGAATTTTATCTGTGTCTGCATCCCCTTCATGGAGTGCGCTCCGCACGAAGGCATACTGGATCACTACCATAAACTGTTTGTGGCAGCTGACGCGCTGGTGGCGGCGGGAAAGGTGAGACCACTGGTAGACGATGCAATCATTCACCTAAACACGATGGAGGTGCTGAAAGCTTACACTGCACTGAAGAATGGACAAACTCATGGCAAGGCTGTTGTGAAGGTGCTTGAGCAGTAGCCTTAACATACGCTTCTCCAAAACTGAGGTGCTTCCACGACAACACATTGGAAGTGTGTTGGGGGAGGAGGAAAAGAGGCGGACTGAGGATTGCCATTCACGTCTACGATGCAGGTTGTGCTACATGCCCATCCCACCCCTTTCCTGGGGGCGATTAAGCACACTCCGCGTTCACCGTTTCACCCCTGCACCCTCTTTAGAGGCAATACTTCCATCCTCTTTCGGCCCGTTTCCTGCTCAATACTCACGTCGGTGACGATACCACGCATGCTGTACCTTTCTCTTCTTCCACCGATAGTGAGACATAGTTACGCTGGTTCATTTCGGGACGTATCCTTTTCTTTTGTTTTCCCATGTATTTTATTGTTACGTGCCACGTTCTTTCATCGGCTGAAGCATAGAGAAAGGGGAGGGAATGGAGCAGAGGGAGATGATAGCGCTAGCTGAGTGAACGTTCTCGTTTGCTCAACCTACTAAGACTTGAATGCTGAGAGGAAGGCACAGATCGAGGTCAAGGAATGTTGGTGAGAGTGGTTACATGTGACGCCACGAATGGGTAAGCCGTAACTTATTGATAGTATGTGTCTGGGAAAGCGAGCTTTATTAAATACATCATGACAGCTGACAATCAGACCCGCCCGTATGTACTAACAGCGTGATGTGCTACAATTTCACTGGGCCTCGCATTTTATACTGTAGACACGAACGCTGAGCCGAACGATTTTCCATCTAGGGCCTGCTAACGTTTTTTCTCACCTACCCCCTCGCCCCCCCCCCCCAATAAACGGAATAGGGCGAAAGGAGCTTTACCCGCTGGGCCAGCTGAATCCGTGATGACTGCAGATGTCACGGGGTAGCCACACTGGAGCAGCTTGCTACACAAGGCGGTAACGTGATGATCTACGCAGCGAGGCCACTCACTGCACACAGTACATTCACCCCCTCCCCTCTTTACTTCGTAAGCAACCATTACTGATGATGGTGCGTTCCCGACATCAGAGGCGCGCGTGAGGAGTCTCGGCATACGGCAGCGACAACAACTGCTCCTTAACGGCTTTGTCAATGACGTGCGCTCTTGCGGGCGGCGCTAGCCTGATTGACGTGATTTGTTCTGCTGCCCCACTAGCGAGTCTGATGGATGTGTGCTTTGAGTTTATGTGTTGTCGCTGATTCGTTCTGTTGTCCTTCTATTTTTGCCTGGTTACGATGTGGCGTGCAAGCGTGAGGGGAGCATCCCGCAACAGAGCGGGCGGTGTGAACTCCCTTCTTTTGTGTATTCTCCACTACAGTCAGTCTTCCTCACCTCCCATCCCCCTCCCTCGTGTGAGACGTTGAGACTCCCTGTGGACGTATATCTGTAGGTGTACGCGCATGCCACTTGAACGTAAAAGGATGCTGCGTATCCTCGCTTCCAGCGCGCATGCACACCTTTCCGATTTCCGTCACGCCATTGTTACACCACAAGCGCAGGTTTTTCAGCGCTCTGGTGGTGATGTGGAGTTCTGGCGTCCGAGGAAGAGGGAGGCGAATGTATCCGTACAGCGCGTGGGCAGTGGTAGCTCATTCTACTTCCCGCCGGAGGGGCCACTGTTTAAAGCGTCTAGTAGCTCCCGTGAGCGTGGTGACCGACAAGCTTCCACCAGTAGGTGGCCCTCTAATTCTATGACGGGAAAGCCAGCGAACGTGCTAGTGGTTCGAGGGTTATTTCGCAACTTCTCCATGGACCCAAGCACCCCCCCGGTGACTCAGGAAGAGCTAGAGCGATGGAAGCTCGACCGCCTCTTATATCACATGTCGGTCCACTTCATGGTTGATGGCCCGCCTTCATTCCTCCTACCGCCGACAGCGCAGTTGCACTCCTTGGGCCCAGAAATGGACGAGGTGGATCTCGTCTACCGCAGAAAGGGATTTTATACACCTGCTGAAGTCGCTGAAGCCCTCTTTCCCGCCGTACCGACCTTCTTCGTTGAAACTCGACACATCTTGAACCTGTTGCCGCCGGAGATAATGACCATCATCAATCGCGACTTAAAGCGGTGGAATCTCATCCACAACCTCTTTGGCCGCTACCCAATGCTATTTAAGACGCGCCGCGGTCGCTATCAGAAGACAGTGGTGAAGCTCAACGCTGATTTCTGGTTTGTGCGTGCGCATCCGCACTTCATGGCCGCGGATCGACTGCAGATCCGGAACAACGCCGACTTCAGCCTTGCAGGGGGCGGGATGGCGACCTCTGAGGCACTAACGGGTTCCGTTTCGCCTGGAACGGCCTCCGCGATGAGCCCTTCACTAGCATCTCCTCAGCGACGATCCTTGGACATGACCATCTTTGACATTTTAGTACGGCACCTGCCACGTGTTCCGCGGCATAAGCCCACCTCCGGGACAGACGAGGACGCTTCCGTGCTGGAGCAGCGCTACAAGCCCTTTTCTCTTGTGCAGTGGATCAATGGCTTCTCACCTGAGGAGTTAGAGGTGCTGAACAAGGTGCCCCAGCAACGTGTCGTGACAATTCTTAGCCGCTATTGCCGCATCTTTCAACTGGCATGCCGTAATGGAGAGGATATCAATTTGTATGCCGACCGGGAATGCTTTGTGCAGCACCTGGCATCACCGAGTGCGAGTGTTTCTCCAGCCGAGGACTCTTCTGCGTGTGTCACGTCGCCTAATGGTCATCAAGCGGTTGCTTGGCAAGGTACAGGAGAAAAGGATGCTGCCGAAACCTTATCGAAGCAGCAGGACATGGACGAGGATAGGACTGGCGAGACGAAACTGCCAGCATTTCCCGCAGTCTCTGATGAACCGGAGGCAGCGGCGGCACGTGTAAAGGCGTTTGAAAGTGCCGTGAGGGAGGAGCTAATTGGGATGGAGCAGGTTCTCAACGATGCTGACCCGGAGCGTGAGTCCTGTGAGCAGCGCTGCTTTGAAGATCTGCGGTCAGATACGGTACTTCCCTGTACGGCGAACGGTGATGACGCCGATAGGGGTGATACATGTGGTGGTGATGAGGAGGAAAACTTGCTCAACGGGGCCGATGAAGTGGAGGATGTAGCCGACGACGGCCACCTGGCGGAGGACATGCCGAATAGTGGCGTAGGTGTGGATGGTTTTTACGTCACACACAGTTTCGATACCATTTATGTCCGTCGGCTGCCCCCAAACATTGCTCCACGTAGTCTGAGCAACTTCAATGAGTTGACCACTCCAGAACTGGGCCTAGTCCATCTGGCCGCCAGTTTCTTATCGCCACCGCCATCGCTGCAGACAACACGTTCACACGTGTTTATCACCGCCTTCATGGCACACAAAGACATGTTCGCCAAGGGCGATTCTCAACCGACCCCACATACGGTGTGGCGATGGGTACCTGTACAACGCATATACGCCGTACTCAGCAGAGAGCAGCGCCGCCGGCTTCGGATGTACAAGGGCCTTGTCAGTTTCTTACGGCTGCACGGAGAGCTCTTTGAGCTGAGTGCAGATTTTTTGCATGTCATTGCTCACGACCCGAATGGCATTGTGGCACCGCTACTGCCTACTCAAAAGACGTTTCCCTTTGAGGAGCGCGTCTTGCTTCCCGCCACGTTCGACGAGGATTCCAACGCCACCGCCACACTCATAGGGGAGCAAGAGCGGCAGAGGTATGAGGAGGTGCTAGGCCACTCTCAGCTCCCGATGGATCGTCAGCAACTCCTTCTGCTCGACCCTCACAACCCTCTTCTCCAGCACGACGTGTTGTATGAGGAGATTGCCAATATTCTACCCGACCACCCCGTTAGCGTTGGGCAGCTCATGACCCGTCTACCACCCATACTCAAGGCGGCTACCTCGCTTAAGTTCAACCTTAAGGCCAGCCGACATGTCACCATGTTTACCTTGCGGGGGCAGCAGATGATTCAGCGAAGCGATCTGAAGATTCCTGAGGAAGTCGAAAAGCAACAGAGGATACCGTTGGAGGAGGCGGTGCAGCAGCTGCGAGAGGCTGTCCTGGATGAGGGCGTTACAGTGCTTGCCCTGAAGCGAATGCACTTGAGCAGTGGTGCTGTGGATGCACTGGAGGAACATTTTGGAAGCGTTTACGCGGCTGCGTTGGGGTACCCACAATACTTCCGCGTGGTGACAGCCGCTGCGTTAAGGGATAGCATGGTGTACCCAAAATAGTCAGAGTAGGGGCAGGCTTCTCGTACCTCCTCCCACTTGTGCTGTGCGGGTGCATGTGCTGCAAAGGATGGCCCCCATCTCGCCCTGCACAGTCTTGGAAGGTGGCGTTGGTATATTCTTCACAATAATAGGAGGTACACCGTAGAGGGGGGTAATGACAGCCCGCCAGGCAGCGGGTGACGAGGGCGACAGGTCTGAGATACAGGGCGGCACCGAATTGGGTATGGCCTGTCCCCATCTTTGCTGGAGCTATACGCTCCTACCGGCTGTCTTTTATCGCCCATTTCCGTTCCCCCCCTCCCTATATCTCTTTCTGTTGTTGTTGCCCATCTCACACTCCCTCGTAGGAGAAGGACTCATCATCTGACAGCTAGAGTGCTGACTGAAGTGCATTTATTCCTCCGTGTATAATTTCTCTTGAGTGGCCGCCAGGGAGGACAGCATCTGGAGCAGGTGGTAGGGCTACCGCCAGCTGGTATAGTTGAGTTGCCCGTTGGCTGTAGAGGCACGGCGTGGGAGTGGATTTGGCTGATCATCAGCCAATCGTGCAGCATCAGTTGGGCACGGCTGTCTTCTCTTTGCCAGTGCCGGCTGTGGAGTAGGGGGTTTAGTTCCCTTATCGAGCAACAGCACGGACCTGAGTTTGGTCATGCCTCCCAAGTTGACCCCACTACCACGGAAGGCTGCGCGCTCCATCCCTGTTGAATCCTCCCATGGTGGTGAGTGCCGTGATGAGCTTCGGGTGGGGAACATTCATGTGGGGGCCTTTGGCGTGAAGTTGACAGGGGAGGAAAACTTGCAGGTCCCTCGGCCTGACATTAGAATTGATAACCTGAAGGAGGTGTGCCAGCTGGGGCAGGGCTCACAGGGGAACGTTTCTATGTGCGAGATGGTTGGTACGCATAGCGTGTTCGCTGTGAAGAGGATCCCCATCTCGTCCACTGCAGACTGCCGTACGAGGCAGACTGTGGCAGCCGAGTTGCGAAACATATTTGTGGATAAACCCAACAAATACACAGTGGCTCTCTACAATGCATTTTATCGCAACGGCTCACTGAGGATGGTGATGGAGTACATGGACTGGGGCAACCTGGATGAGCTTCTTGGTCAACGTGTTAAGGTGCCCGAAGCGGCATGCGCTTACATTGCATCGCAGGTGCTACACGCCCTGGAGATACTCCATACAAAGTCGAATATCGTCACGGAGTCGACTCACCAGAAGTCACTCCGGCAGATTCACCGCGATATTAAACCAGCCAACGTTCTGCTGTCCATAGACGGGACGGTGAAGCTGGCCGACTTCGGCATCGCCACGAGTGCTGAGACAATTGGTGTGAACTCCTTTGTGGGGACTGCGACGTATATGAGCCCAGAGCGCATCCAGGGGCGCCGGTACAGCACACCGAGTGACATTTGGAGTGTTGGTGTGGTCATCACTCAAGCCCTTCTTGGCTGTTATCCCTTCACATCCGTCATGAAGGGCTTCATGGCGCTTTTACAAGAAATTACATCCACAGCATCACTACCGCTTCGGGAGAAGACGGGATGCTCGGCTGAGGCACAAGATTTTATTGATCACTGTCTGCGCCAGGATCCGGAAGACCGAAGCACGGCATCGGAGCTATTGCAACACCCATGGATTCAGCTCCACGCTAATGAGGAGGGGGGGCGTCATGCGCTAAAGGAGTTACTCACCATCCTGGGGCCTATTCACTGTCGCGAAGCACCTGCCGCGAATGATGAAGGCTGATTCCAGCGTAGTCTCTCATGATGCTGTGTGCCTCGCCACACCACCGTACGGACGCAACAGAAGGGACGCATCAGGGCGGAGATACACCCCCGTGCACGTTTCTTTGTCTTTTTTTTTCTCTTTGTTCGTTTGATGCCTTTTTATCCGCACTACTCCGTTGCTTAGCCGTTTCCTTCATGCCGCCTCGCCGCATCTCCACGCTGTCCCAACATAGCCATCCTCAGGTAAGCTGTGAATTCGAGGCGGCTGGAGACGAAGAGGTGTGCTGCTTCGAGCAAGGGAGTGCCACATGGCAATGCGTGAGAACATCTGGGTGGTTTTGTGATGCATACAATGGGCTCCATTTTTTAGCCAGGGATATGTGGTGCGACAGCTTCTGCCCCACGTCTGAAGGCTGCGGATCCAAAATGGATTCCTTTATTTTCCGTGGGTGATGTGGGCACAAGACATGGTTGAAGTAGCTTTCAGTGCTTCCATGGTGGTTGCGTGTGTCCCTCACACTCATTCTGTCTACTGCTTCCCCTGCATCCACTCTCTGAAACTATTTCATCGACCCCTCTTGGGCTAGTGCACAGGAGTATAGAGAAACACGTAACGTGCCCACACACCATCTTCATCGACGCGCTCAGGTGTTACAGACAGAACCTCTTACGGTAGGCGTTGAAGAAGATGATGTGGGGCTATACGAGGTAACGTGACGATTGTTGGAGTTGGGGGGGGGCGGGACGAAGTCTGCTCGAGAATCGGTGTAGGCCTCAGAGCGATAGCATCGGTGTGCATGGTGGCATATTTGACCAGCGGGATACTGCAGTGAGGGTTGCTCTTGATTTCATTTTCTCGTTCGTTTCGTTCATGTACGGAAAATATGAGAACTTTAGCCTTTCTTGTAGATGTGTGTAACTCTTCACACATCTCGGTGGCGGTGATGGACAGTAACCTGTTGGTGTTCATCAGTACCCTTTTCCTTTGCCTGCAACGCAGCAGAACGTTTTTCTTGTACCCCTAGTGACTCGCACTTGACATCTACCTTCTCTCCTTCATCTATTCAACGCTGTCGATACTGTACTGATCAACCCGTTTTGTGGTACGAAGAGCTACCTCACTACACCTCCGTGCCGGCTCCCTCTCGTACGCGCACCTGCCATTGTGGGCATGCACCGCACGGATCCGCTGTATAAGCATGTAGCCGCATCCTCGCTAGCCGATGCACCCAAAAGGGGCGGTAAGTATGGAGAGTTCTTCTCATCTAAAGGAAAGCAAGTGCGCTCATCAAGTCGGCGGCACCCCATGCCTCCTACCAGCACCAATGGAGAGTTTTCACCAGATATGGCTCATCGCTCTCTATCCGGGGCTCCAGGCGTGCACATGGCATCTTCAAGCACAAGCCCCTTTCTGATAAACAGCAAAGCAGGCTCAACAACTGTGATGGACCCTATTGCTGTGCTGCGTGAGTGTATTCGGTACATCAGCACTCGCCCTGAAGTTTACGGCGACGACCTGCGAGCCCTCCTGGAATATGAGGTGATGCATGTGATGCGGGTCAAAGTAGCCGAGATGTCCCTGGTGAGCTCCACGCCGGTCATGTATGTACCCGAGTCGAGTGCCGTTCCCGCGACTGACAGACAGACGATGTCTACCTTGCCTCCCATCAGCACCTCTGCAAGCGCGAGAGTTGACGCCAAGCGATGCGCCCGGCATGCGCAGAAGTACAGCACAGATGGAGGTAGCGCATCCCACTCCCCGGTGCATGAGGACGCCAACGGGTTCCTAGGATTTGGGGGTCTCTCTCTGGTGCAGCCCACGACTGGATTTATGGCGCTGCTGGAAAAAGCAGCGAACCCCGGGACATCGGTAGCGCCTGGCATGGGTGTACTCCCTGAGAGTATTAAGTGGAATAGCTCGACGAACTGTGGTGAGGGTCGGTTGGGTAGCGGGGAATTTGCACTATCGGCGGGAGGGGATTTTCATCACGACAACAGGATCGCCTCCCCGGACACTGCAACCAGAAGCGATGCCCTGGCTGTTCCGATGGAACGTCCTGGCGTGCCTCATGTCGTCATTGAAGGCGTGGGGTATGAAGTTTCTTACCTACGCGGTCAACTGCAGCAGGTAGAGGCGGCGTACAACTCCAAGTGCACTCGTCTCCATGAATTGGTGGAGGAGAACAACCATCTACTAACACAGTTAAAGCAATCAACGGACGTGGCGGACAGGCGGTTGGAGGCGTACAATGCCATTCACTCACAACTGGAGAGTACCAAGCGAGAGTTGGATGCATGGAGGGAACGGGTGGCCGACTCGTCAGCAGTATCACCAACTCATGGCACGCGGCGCAACTCACAGGCGTATCGGCTGCAGAATGTGCACATGACGGCCATGCGGCAGGAGTTGGCGAAACTGACCCAGCTCTGGCGTGAGACGGAGCGGGCCCTACAGGAAAGCCGCCGTGCGCTGGAGAACGTGGAGAAGGAGGCTAGCCAAACCCATGACCATCTAAGCGACGCGTTTCACTACATCGAGCGGCTGGAGCGTCGGGTGGCGCGCCGTGATGCGTACATAGACCTTATTGGCCGCCGCCACACCTCACTTGAGGAGAAGTACGAAAAGCTGATGTGGTGCTTTCAGGAGCTCGGTACGATGCGGGGGGTGCACTCATACGCAGACTATCTGCTGGCCGACAGTGCCATTTGGACGCTCTATTTGCTAGTCCGACTGCAGCGCCAAACAGGGGACTTTCTTCCCGTGGAGGAAGCCGCTAACGTCAACCAGAGCGGTCTCCTGTGCTTCAGGCGATCCCCGGGTGGTGGGAAATTCGCGGGGGATACTTATGACCCACGGCTGATTCATTCTTTCATTGTGGCCAACGCTACGGGTGCAGGTGAGCGTGATGGAAGGCCAAAGCTGCTGCGCACGAACCTGCGCGGGGCCGTGGGGTGCAAAGTTTTGCGTTGGAATAACCTGTTTTCTATTGACTTTCTAGGTGGCGAAGACAACGGCGTGAATTCCACGAACCTGGGGCGGCGTACCCTTCCCGTACTCACGCTTGCCTCGCTGTTGCTGCCACTTCGTCCGACATGGGAGGCTGGTGTGACAGCAAAACCATCTACCGCCGTGCACGAAGCCAATATCGACACCGACCTTGCCGAGCTGGATGCAAGAGTCTCTGCAGCAACACCTTACAGTCAGGCAACCCTTCGATTTCTTCTACGGTGCTTTTGGAGGCAGCGGCTGGCGGAATTCGTGCAAGACCTGGAGCACCGAAAGGCCCATTCCGCGCGAGTGTACGAGTGTCGGAAACAACGTTCTGTCAGGGATAGTGCATCTGCAGCACTCTCCCTTTTGCCTGGTGGTGCCGGGGCAGACGACGACGACGACGATCAGGCGGCAGACAGTGGCGAGGGTGATTACGTGAGGAATAGCTTCTTAGGCGCACTGGTGGCTTTCCTTGACCAGGTGCTGCAAGCCCCACTAAGCGCGACCACCCTCTCCAATCGGCGTCTGCTCAATGAGGGAGGGGCCTCTGCGCGCAACCTCCCGGGGGGTGCGCAGGAGTTCACTCCTCAGAATTCACACGGTGTGCCCACCCAACTTTTTTCAGTACGTGGCATCCGGAAACAGGGCGAGCGAAACGCCCAGCTGTGGGAGAATGGCCGGCTCTTCTTTGCGTCCGTGCTGGTGTCAAATGGCTTGCCCTCTTCTCGTGGGGCCGGCGAGGAGGAGGAGCTTTTCTCTGCGTTCGTCTTTTCTCCCGCGATGCGGGAACTACTCTGTGCATTGTACTACTACACAATGGAGTACAAGGATACCGACGCCGACTTTCGCTTGTTTTACCTTGTCTCGCATCAACTCATACCGGAGGTCGTGGGCGTCAACTTTTTCGCTAGCATCGATGCTTTCCAGCAGGACTGTTTCAAAAGACTCGCGGAGCTGCTGAGCTCGGTTCCAGCGGGTGGGGCCACAGCCTGCCGCCCGAATCCTGCATCACAACACCCCGATTCGCTCGACCACTCGCTGGCCATGGTGACCCCCTTTAATGGTCACTCACCGAATAAGCGTGAGCCCTCTCCCAGGCGTGGTGCAGATAACCCCCTTGCGGCTATAAAACAGGTTGCGTCGCTGGTGGACACCACCCCTCTTGTGGCGGAGGACGAAGTGATCGAGGCTGACAGTGATGGCGAAGGGTTCGGCTCCATTCTTGCGGGCCAGAAGCCGATCGTAACGAGCGAGAAGGCGGCGAAGTCCCGGCGCGAAAGCCGGTTAACCAGTGCCAAGAGACGCTGCTCACAGCGATCCCATGCGGGTGGAGAGGAGGTGAGGGAGTGTCTATCCACCCACTCGGCTCACTCACCCAATAGTGGCGGTGCGTCTGCTTTGTCTGGCGTGGAGAACACGAGCAAGGATAAGAACCTGGTGCATAACATCCGTTTGTACTTGGGGGAGTTGCGGCAGAGGCGCGGCATTGCGACACCTAATAGGAACGAAGTGCGCCAACAAGGCACAACAAGGGAGGGTGCTGAGAGGGAGTCGGATCGGCAGGACTATCTTCCAGCCGCATGGGACGATATCGATGCAAAGATTAGCACGATTCTTGCTCCTCACCGATCGTTCCTCAGAGACTATCAGCAGCTGCGGTCACGCACACCGTCTCTGCAAGAGCAGGCTGCCCCGTTTCTCGCGGAGAAGCGGCGAGCTCGTGCTCACTTCGATGCAAACGAGGTCCCCCGCTCCGCCGCGGCTCGTGGGTTACTCTCAACGGATGATATGGTCATGCTTTTCCGCAAGCACTGTTTTGCAGCCTACGCAGTATCATGTTGTGGGGCGCCTCGCTTGTCTTTGTACGACACGCTCTGCCCCGCGGGCATGGACCCTGGGGGCGAGTACCTGGCCCCCTTCGCCATCCTGGGCCAGTTGCCGCCCAGTGCGATACATCTTCGTCGTTTGCGTTTTGCCCTGGCGCTGGATCACCCGTCCTCCCTGGTGCCCTTTGCCAGACTCTTCGATGTTGACAGTCACACCTCTGGTGTTTCACATTTCTACGATGAGTACCTCACGCTAACGCTGGACACTTATCAGCAGCAGCAGCGGTACTTTATGGATGCCCTTCTCGGAGCTTGTGCAGATCGTCACGCACGATACGCTGCGGAGGGGGCTGAGGAGTGCGACGGCAACATCCCTATTTCATATCTCAAGAAGGGATTCCTCCGGATGTATGCGTCCCTTTCGCTAGGGAAAGCGCAGGCCTACGCATTTGTCGACCACCTTGTCCATTACGACAAGTTACTGCGGCACGAGGATGAAGTGCAGCAGGAGCAGTTCCATGATGCTCTTTTTCTATTCAATGTACCAGGGAGTGAGGAGGGCGCAGAGGGACAGCACGAGGACGATGACTGGCACTTGGAGGAGGAAGCAGAGACATGCTCGCTACTGCATCTCTCTCTAGCACTACGTCTGACGTACATTGTGTGGGGCACAAACGTCATCACCTCTGTAACGAAACTAATGCAGGCCACAGGCGCCATTGATTTACACCCAATGCCGCGTGATGGCTTTGCCCACACCCTGAGTAGTCTCAGCACTGTGCAGCAATCGCCTCTACAGGGTGATGGTCGGAAGGCTGGCAGAACACCTGGGACGAATCATGCGGTGACTGGTATCAGCGTGGAAGAGGCAGCTTTTGAAGCTTACGTCAAGCGTGCCTACGCTGCTGCCAGATCGGCTCTGTCGTACGGTCCCTCCGCACGGGACAACCCACTGAGGACGTGGCAAAGGCTGCTTGATGAGGAAAAGAAGAATTCCGTTGTGGAGGCTGCCATTCATGACCCGCTGCGTACCAATCTGCCGGGCAACCCCAGGCGGTCTGGACTGTACCCTACTTATGCGGACGTGCTACGGTTGTACATGCCGCCGGCTGCGGCTCAGGTCCCGGAGGAGAAGCCCTCCAAATCGACCAAGCGGATAAAAGGAAATGGCGCTAAGCCCACCCCGACCGCCGAGCAACAGCCCCCTTCCCCAAGTACCTGCGTCCCTGTATCAGCGCCAAGCGATCGAGCTATAGGTGACACTAGCCTGTACTCCCTCTCGCGTATACTCGGACTGATATCTGGTTTCCCCATTGCTTCAGGACTCGGGCAACGAAAGGGCGCAAAAGACAAGCAGTCCCTGTCGGACAGCAAGCTTGGTCATCATGTTCACCAGTCACTGCAGTTGTTGAGCAACAGATGCGCATACTCAGCAATGGGGCAACTGTACAGGGGACTTACCTCCTTGCTGAGTTCTGCGAAGGAGGCGGCGGACCTGACGAGTTGTAGGACACCGACGATACGTTCTTCGACCAGTGCCAGCTGTGGGGACACCCGAAAGAGTATGAATGCCACGGTGCACCAGACGCAGACTGTATACCCAAACGCAAACCCAGAAGGGGGGGTGGGCTCGCCACGGGTTACTGAAGGGGTGTGTGAAGCGGGTGAAAGTTTGCTCAAGCCTGCCCGGGTCTCCTCTGCAGACTCCCTGCAGTGGGTGCCGGTGCTGAACTGTGGTTGTCCTTATATTGGACAGGCCACTGAGAGCGATACAGGAGATGGCGGTGGTGATGCTGCGACGCTGCCGCGTGTACCGGTTATGTATGTTTCGACATTGCATCAGGGGTGTGCTGCGCTGAGTCTTCTGTGAAGGTTGTTGTGCCACCTTGATACATCCACTACATGTAGGTGATACGGAGCGTTTATGTATCAGGTGCTTCCGATACGTGTGTGGATTTCCCCTTTTTTTATGTTTTCTTGAAAGACACGTGAGGGGACGTCTTTACTGTTGAGACGTCTGCCGAGTGTGTGGCATGCCTGTTGCTATATCATGTGTGCGAATGTAATTCATCGATCGTTTTCACTGCATTGTCACTTCTGCGGTGCCCAAGACAGTGCGCGCTTAAGGGTTACGTGAGTATGGCTTGTGCGCGTCGCTATGGGGTAGTGTTCTTGTGTGCTAATGCGGGATCTACCCATGGACGACGCTAACAACCTCACAGTTGCGTGCTTCCTTGATGTACAAGTCGTGGGCTTTTTTACGGCTACTACAACTTTTCTTTGGGCAGTTGCAGCAGACTGGCTGGCCTTGTGTAGCTGGCCGTCGTGCAAAGGGTTGGAGGTGGTGGGACGGCAGTCCCAAGTTCAGCTGCGGATATGCAGGGTTCCGTTGTGTGCAGGTTATTGACCCACGCTTTTCATTTCCGTCGGATGAATACCTCGCATTGCTTTCTGAAGTACCGAAGGCAGAACAGGCTACTTCGCTCCACCTTCAAGGACGTTCATCTGGTTTGAGCACTTCCAAAGGTAGAACGTGTAATAATGCCTGCAGCCGTAGAGGAAATGTACCTTATTCCCATAGCCACCTGGCGACAGTGGCGGAGGGAGCTGCTTGCGACGCCCTGCTCTCTTCGGCAACCGTCAGATGAGCAACTGGCACGTATCGAGCGCTGCTTTCAAGTTGTCCCACCCACGGAAGGGGTGCCAAGGCTCAGTGCTACCGTTCACACGATGGCAACGAAGGATGCCAGTACGCAACTTTATACCGTCCGAAATGCGTACTTCTCCAGCCACGTTCTCCGACGTATGAAGAGCGAAAGGATCGCGTCCCGGCTCGCTCGACAGGTTGGGAGGCTTGGACATCAAGTAACGGTGCTGGCAGAGGACACCGTGCATCTTCTCATACACCTTACCCAGCGCATTGGTAGGCACGTTGGGATACCACACTCGCCGGGGTCAGACGTGCAGAAGGATTCCATAGATCGTGGTTTGTTGGATAGACAGCCAGGGCACCCGCCGTACCGCCGTAGTGTAACTAATTCCATGAGCAAAGAGGTGATCGGGAATACATATCCCTTCTTTCGCGCCGAATCGTTGCCAGCTCTTCGAGCCACGTGGAGAAAGCTGTTTACAGGCGACCGCAGTGCGCAGGCCACGGGACTGGAAAACCATGCAGAGGTGGATATCATCCAATTCATGGAGAGGCTCATGGAAGCCATTGAGGCGTTTACGGAGCGAGTGGTGCCGACGTCCCCTTCGCCGTCGTCGACAGGTGACCCACTGCTCAATGCTCCCTTCATGTGCCGACGGTGTAGGCAGGATGGACGGGAACAATATCACTATGACACTCGGACAAAGCGGCTGGATCATGCAGGAGCAATAGTGTCCCATTCCCCACTAGCTGTAAGTGGATTGCAGAGCGCTGCCACAGCTCCAACACAGTGCCGTAGGTCATATAGTTCGAGTTGGCGAGGCTCGTACGTGGGAAGCCGTGCTGCACCACACCGCCCTGCCTCATTATCCGGCGTACACCAGGTACGACGAGTAGGAGCGCAAGTAGGGGGTTTGAGTGGTGGCGACAATCATCATGTAGGGAGCAAGTCTACATCTAAAGCCAACAGTAAACCGCGAGAAGGAAATGACTTCAGGCACCACGGGAATGCGGTAGGGCAGTCTGTTATCGGACATGCCGCATCACGAAGCGCCTCAGAGGGACTACCATTCATTCCTCGCGCGTGGGATCGTGGCCGTCTGTAAAGCCAGT
>JAIZPF010000013.1:49705-65042 GCA_020509355.1 Blechomonas ayalai | reverse complement strand
CCCCCCCCCCTCCTCCCCCCACTGCCTATGAGTGTAGATGTAAACTTATCCGCAGTTCGCTTTATTGGCACAGTGGGGTAATTGATTTTAGCCGGATTGACTGGAATATTTGCTATGCAATTCTGTAACGAAACCTGAAAGCGAGTGGCATGACGATTGGAGGGCTGTAGGGCACAGAGAGATGTGTATGTTGTCCCCTGTCTATGCCCCGTTACTGACATTTGAGGTGAGGCCCTGCCGTTAGTGGAATGCACCTGTGAAGCCTTCTTATGCCTGCGTAACTGTGCGGGTACGTATGCATGTGGCTTCTCTTTGTTTTGTACGGGTTCCTTCGCATAGCTGAAGAAAGTGCAATCATACCGTGTTGGCAGTGCTCACGTGGAGGGTTTCAAGGTGGACTTGTCTGTTCCGCGTTACCAGATTGATCCCACGGCGTGTCATGCAGGCGTCGCTGCCTAGCTATGCTAGGGAGAATTCCCGTGATGGGGGAGCGGACAACCGCACTGAGGGGTCCCGCCCACCAGGGCACCTCCCGATGCCCAGAGACAGGCGGATCGATGTGGACTTTTTCGAAGATGAATCGACCCCTCTGTGGAAGCAGCTCCCAGATCTGTTAGGTAGTTTTGTTGCTGCGCTACGAAAATCGAGGGCTTTGCTCACGTTAACGTGGATCGATATACGAGCGCGGAAGGGGTCGTATGCACTTAGTTTTTGCTCAGTATTTATTGTTGTGACGCTGTGTGTTACGCTGCTTTCTGTGCTCTCTAGTCTCCCTATTGTGTTTCTCCGGCTGGGAGAAGCCAAGGTTGGCGAAGTGGATGTCGCCATGTACCCGGGAGGCCAGTTGTCGTCTGCCGCATCGCTTAACTACAGCGCCATCAAGGAGGTTCTAATGGATGCTGGTGCGTCACTGCAGCTTCATGCGCCGCGGATTGAGTTGAAGGGATTTCTCGTAGCGAAGAATATGTGCCGCGCTGTGTCGCACCCCGCTGACTACTGGTACGACCCTGACTACATCAATACCTCTGAGATGGATGAACACATATGCCCCAGGGGGTGTGTGGATTTGTGGTGCTCCTCAACAAACGGCCCGGCGGTCGAGTTAATTGCACTGAATCTGTCAACCGAGGCCAACATAGGCTGGGCGCGTGACTATCCTTTTATCACACCGGGCAAGGGGGAGGCCATCATCTCCGCGGAAGTGGCGCAGATGCTTGACGTTCATGTGGGAGACAGCATGATATTTTATGGCGTTACAACGGATGTGCTCTTTCATGCCTTTAACCTCATCGGGCCGCTAACGGGCGCGGAGGGCACCACCATCATGGAGCTGCAGGTAGTTGGCATATCACCGAAGTTCACGCGGAAATTTGGGGACACCTCTACCTTCGCGCTCGTAAACTTCGACGCCGTGCTGGAGATGGTGGCGGAAGGCATATCCCCAACCTTTACGGAAGAGGAGCGGGAGACGATTGCATCAGTGCGTGCAGACAACTGTGCTTCGACTGTATACTTCCGGATACCCGAGTCTGAGCGGATGGACGCGTACATCACCCAGTCCTTCAGTGACATACGCCTTCATGTGGGGAGGTGGGGGAATGAACTCCTGAGGCGGATTGGGCCGAGCCAGGTGGAACTCACAGCACCCATTCTGGGGTTTTTGAGCACCGTGACCTTCTTCACGGTATTTATGGGCATCCTCATGTCCATGATCTTGGTGGCTCTTGCCTGTCTGAGCATAGTCCTCATATACTCGCAGCTAACCGTGGGGTTGGAGTCGCGCAGCTATGACCTCGGGATTCAACGCATGATTGGGTTCTCCCGGGTACACCTGATGATGATGGTGCTGACGAACATCGCCTTTTTCACCATCCCTGCCTGGCTCCTAGGGCTGGGTGCAGGGCAGGCGGTATATCTGGGTGCGCGAGCTGTGCTGACCAAGGTGGTGGATGTGTCCATGGGGCCGCTTGTCTCTGCTTCTTCCATCGGCTGGGCTACCGCGGCTGGCCTGTTGATCCCTATTGGTGCTGCCTTTTTTCCTATCCGTGCGTTATTTCACCAGAGCTTATCCGACGTCCTTGACATCACTCATGGGAGGAGCAGCGTCCTCTACAAGCACAGCAGAAACGACTCGGCACGGTTCAATGGCACGATGCTCGGCTTGGGTGCTCTCCTTACGCTCTTTGGCTTTCTTGTGTATTACTTTTTCCCGTCGAGCCTGGTCACCATGAACCTGACAGTGATGTTCTACATCTTCTTCGCCGTTCTCCTCGCGATGTTGAGTGGCCTCGTTCTTCTGTCGATGAACATTGAGCGGGTGACCGGTTTATTTTTGTCGTACATTTTCCTGTTTTGGGAGAGCAAGGCGGTGTTCCGCATGACGCAGAAGAGCCTTGCCTCGCACCGGTTGCGTAATCGCAAGACCTCGCTAATGTACGCCCTGTTTTTAGGGTTTATCATCTTCGTTACGGTTGCCTTTCAGATTCAAATCGATATGATGGAGCTATCGACTGTGCGAGACCTGGGGGCGGAGGTCGTTGCCCAAATGCCCGTGCCACAAGCCACATCAGGGACATCCTCAAATAGGGGTGCCAGACAATCATCGTCGTCGCGGTGGGCCTCACCTTTTTTAACTCCATCGGAACGAAAACCAGTCTACTCCCAAGTGCAGGAGCTGGGCAGGAGTTGGGCCTATATCGATCATGTTGCTGGACTGGAGGCTGCCCTTCAGGACGAAGTAAAGAGCGGCATGATCGCGGGCATAACATACAAGATGGCCACGCTTACACGACAGGGATGGATATCCACGAACGTGACGGTTGGCTCACCTGGCCGATATCGCTCCACCAGGTCAAACATCTATGCCATACCGCCCTCGTTTTTTGATGGTACGTTGTCGACCTTTTTGCGTGTCAGGGATCATGCACCCTCGGCGGCGTCCTACGGTCTTTCACAGGCATTATACACCCCTGATGGAGTGCATCAAGTGATAATGTCCGCCAACGTATATGATTATCTGGCTATGCAGAGCTTCTCGGATTTGGTGATGGTGCTAAGCACCATTCACCCTGCTATTAGATCGGGCAGCAATGCATCCGACACCTCCACCCTAGTGGGTCAGCCGTTGGCGCTCTTGAGCAGTGCGCCTAACGTCTTCATGAGTAAGTACCCTATTTCGCTTGGTAGCGGCCTCACATCGATCCCGGGACTAATTCGCTTTTCAGGCGTGGACTACGCAAGCTGCCGCTCTTTGATTGTCAACACCATTTTTGTTCGCGTTCCTGATCCAAAGAACTATGAATACGTCCAACAGAAGATTCAGTCCCACTTCACCTCCCACCGCATCTTTCCGAGTGTGAAGAACGTGAATAGGGAGCTAGCCGATTTGCGCAACGTCTCGCGCATTCTGGAGATCTTTCTCATCCTGGTGGAGCTGATGTTTTTAGTGATCTGTTTCTTCTCCCTGATGAGCAGCATGACATCGAATATTTTGGAGTCTTCCAAGGAAATTGCTGTATTGCTTTGCCTCGGTATGACGCACTTTCAGGTCTACCGCATCTACATCTGGGAGGCGTTCGTACTCATCATAACAGCAGGGTTGCTGGGCATGCTAATAGGCATCGTCATGGCGTACACCATGCTCCTCCAGCTGTCGGTTTTCAACCAGCTCAATGTGCCCTTCCGATTTCCGTACCCGCAGTTCATCATTGTGATCGGAGTTGGATTTTTTTCTGCCATCGCCGCAAGCTGTAGCCCTGTGGCCTATCTAATGAACCTCCCTTCTATTACTCATATTCTGCGGCGCACCTTGCACTGACGCTCTGCATTTGCTTCCTTGCATTACGTTGGTTTCTTCTTTTGGGAACATACCCATGTGCGCCGCATTGGGGGGTTCACTTTCTTGTGTGTAGTCCTTCACAGAAAGGGAGGGGTGGGTGGTGGCGCGGTCGTAACAAAAAACGAATAGAGCGCAGTGCTGTAAATATTCGTGAGCCATATTTTCGTGCTGGTGCTTTTCCTATGGGTCGTGTCAAAATAACTTCTTAGAGAGCATTGCTAGATGCACGCGTTGGTGGTGAGGGAGCGGGGAGGGGCTTGTCGGGCACGGCTGTGATCAGATTGAATCTTCAAGGTAACTGTGGCATCTGCCACTCGCACCCGCAAGTGTGGACTTGGTCGATGTGAGGAAGGAAGGCGGGATCGCGACCGGGATGTTTTACAAGGAACTGTTCCATGGGACACCGTCTGTCTGATATCCCCGATCGACTGAGAAATGCCATATACGTATATACTTCTTGTCTGATCTTGCCATAGGGACTTCATCTAGGAGGGAAGGCTTTACTGTACTGTCCCCCGTACAGCCTGGTTACACCACATCCGTCGGCAGCCGCGTGCCACATGGCCGCCGTTGTCAACTTTGGGGATAAGTGCGTCGAACTGCCGGACGCCAACGTGACGCTGAAGGAAGTGTGCGACGCGTTCGGGCTCGAGTACGCCAGCGGTATGTGTATTCGAAAGCGCACAGGAGGGCACGTGGTGGCGACACTCCCATTAGATACGATTCCCCTCAGTAGCACTAGCACAAATGAAGACGACCAGTTCGAGGACGAGGAGGCTGTAGTGGTGTTTGAGTTGGTCACAGGCGAAAACAAAGAACAGACTGACTTGGCCGGTGGGGAGGGTCCCGCAGTGGATTTTAGCAGCGCTGTACAGCAGTTTGTTCGTCTGGGAGCAGTTGACCTTCTCTCTAGTGAAAGCCTCACTCGGCTGGGGACACTGGATCCATACGACCCAAGCTTCTCACCGGGTATTCTCCTTCGTTGTGTCTATCCTCCCACGACCTACTCCCCCTATCGACTTTTTAGAGATCCTTTAGCTGTAAACGTGGCTCGCGCCGCTGGCTCCTTCTCCTACACATGCGATGGGGCCCCGTACAGCAGTTCTGTTGACATGTACGACATTCCGTCATCGCTTGATCTCTCCAAACGCCCGGACCTAGCCAAGCAGGCGGAAGGACGAGTAGCGGAGCAGTCCAATGTGCACATGGGTTCTGCGGAAATCGCTGGACTCCACGAGCCAGGAGAGGATGAGGGTGAGGGAACGTAAAGGGGGAGGGAGCAGTACAGGTAGTGGAATAAATTCGTGCGTGCGCGTGTGTGATGCGGGAAACCTAAGCATACGCTACAAGACCAGCATGCAACATCGCATTTGTACGAACACTTGGACTTGTGACAGCTGGTTGCGGTTGATTCACACACTGTTTCTTATGAGTTCCTAGGGGATTGTTGTTGTCCTGTTTCTCAGTGTCAGAGGTGAAAAGAGAGAATGGACTCACTGTCCAGTGGCGCTTCTGGTCCTTCTGTTTCTTTTTTTTTATCGTGCCGGGTGCTCTGTCCATCTTACGTTGCAAAATCAAAAGCTGCCTGTATTCCTGGGCTCTCACTTGCCTCGCAGGGAGGCGGGGATGCGGGTAGTGTGCCACCCCTGTGCACTGCTTGCCGCCTGCCTTGTTTTCATTGTGGTCAACTCGGCACCATGGGTATGGCTTTGTATCTGCATGATCAATTCGCCCGCCCATCAGATCTGAAGCATTACGACTAACATCGTGGCATGGGTGGGTGAAACGCCTCACCCACCGTTCTTCAGCTGTCATGTGCCTGAAAGAGAGGTAGAGAGAGAGCAGCACGTCGCTATGGACATGTTCGCACACCCGCATCCTTACAAATTTTAGGAGTCATGATGAGCCCGCTGGGTCCTCGTCTCTTTCTTTTTTTGTTGCTCATTCATCTGCCCTTGGGGGGCCTTGCGAAGCGTCAGGAAGGGAAGGAGTAACCGAACTCCCCACCCGCATTAACGACTGTGAGCTGCTTCGTCGCACTTCTTCTTGCGTCTAATGCTCATCTCCCCCGCACTGGGGTGTTTCTTTGGATCTTGTCAGTGATATTCGCTGGGATTGCCTTCTGTGGCATTGGTCTCACATTGAAACCTGTGCAGTGCTCTGGAGGTCAGGCTGAGGAGAGGGGGAGGCATTCTGACACTTTTCCCAATGAACCTTGCTATCGCCTTCTTGTATGGGTGTTGGTGTGGTGGCGAAGGACCTACCACGTTCATGCCCATCCCGGCAGGTAGAGCTTCTATGACGTGAGGTGCACTTTCTTCTTATTCCGCGCTTCGAGAAATTGGGATCACCATAGTGAGCATTCCCCGTGGTACACGTGAATATGCGCGTGCATCTGAGCCGCTACAAAAGAAATAAAAAAAAACTAGCACTGAAAGGGCCCTGCATCACGCAGAGCGGACTTTCACTCGGTGTAGACATGATGTGAATACTATGTAGTGTACCTTGCGGACAACCGTACATGCGTACTTCTATTCCCTGCGTTTACATTTTTAGTGTGCCCTGTTGTAGTGTGAACAGCGTTGCTGTTACTCCCTCCTCCTCCTGTGCTCCTCGCTTACCATGCTAGGCGTAGGCACCTGGGAGTCCGCTGTGGAGGCGGCAGACAACAGCAAGAAAAAGAAGGGCGGTGGCTTCCAGACGCTTGGACTAGACAAACCACTTCTCGATGCCATCCTAAAGCAGGGTTTCACCGTCCCGACCCCCATTCAGCGCAAGGCCATTCCGCCCATGCTCCAGGGCAATGATGTAGTTGCTATGGCCCGCACCGGCTCTGGAAAGACGGCGGCGTTTCTCATCCCAATGCTGTATCACCTCAAGACACATTCCAAAACTGTCGGTATCAGGGGACTTGTGTTGTCTCCCACTCGGGAGTTGAGCTTGCAGATCCTCCGCCATGGATTCGCTCTGAACAAGTTTATGGACTTACGCTTCGCCGCGTTGGTCGGTGGCGATTCGATGGAGCAGCAGTTCGAGTTGTTGGCGTCCAACCCGGACATTGTAGTGGCAACACCGGGCCGATTGCTTCATATTATGGAAGAGGCTTCTGTTCAAGTATCTATGGTGCGCTCTATTGTGCTTGATGAAGCGGATCGTCTGTTTGAGTTGGGCTTGCAACCACAGATTGTGGCCATCATGCAGAAAATTCCTGAGTCAGCACAACGAGCGCTATTCTCCGCGACGATGCCAAGTGTCCTGGCGGAGTTCACGAGCGCTGGCCTGCACAATCCTGTGGTGATCCGACTCGACTCTGAGATGAAGCTCAGTGATAAACTGAAGCAGAGTGCATTCCTTGTTCGGAATGACGAAAAAGTGGCAGCGCTCATTGTGCTTCTGAAGCGCATCATACACGTGGGCGAGGAAGCGAGCAATAACGCACAGGCGCTGATCTTTGTAGAGTCCAAGTATCACGTCGACTATCTGCAGATGATCCTGGAGGGGTACATGATCTCTTGTAGCGCAGTACACGGTCAAATGGATCAGGAGGCGCGGCGCCTCGCCGTGCGAGACTTCTCCAAGCGCACGACGTGCGCTATGCTCGTGACCGACGTCGCCGCCCGCGGTCTTGATCTTCCGCTGCTGGATAACGTCATCAACTACTCCTTTCCCTTCTCCCCCAAGCTGTTCGTGCACCGTGTGGGACGTGTTGCACGCGCCGGCCGCTCCGGCACAGCATACTCCCTCATGACGTACGAGGACCTCCCCTACTACGTCGACCTCATGCACTTTCTGCAGCGGCCATTGCAGTGCCGAATCACGGAGGGCGACTTGCTGACCGCCGCCGATGATGGGTGCTTCGGCCGCATGCCGGAGGACGACATCCAGTTGGAGCTCGACTACCTTCGCCGTTTGCACAGCAACGATGTGGAGGTGCGCAATATGGCGAAGGTGGTTGACAACGCCCACAAGAAGTTCAGCCGCACCAGGAAGAAGCCTACACACGAAGCCATTCAAGAGGCTCGCAGGCCAGAATACTCCTTTGACAAAACGCCGTTGCATCCAATGCTGCAGGAACGCCTTGAGAAGGACCGCGTCGCTGCAGACATTGCCCGCTTCGACTTGAAGCGTTTCAAATCGAGGGAGTCGGTGCTTGAGATTATGACGGGAGAGAAGATGTTCGACATACGGACACCGGAGACGGTTCAGAGTTTGGCCAGGCAGGCAGCGATGCCCTCAGGGGAGGTGGTGGTGCCCCGAAATATGAAGCGGGGGGCCTTTTCTGGGGAGCCCCTCCTGAAGCCCGAAATCGTTGCCATCACGCCTACACGAAAGCTGAGCTTAGCGGAGTCGCTCCTGCAACGAGCGCAGCTGCGCAAGAAGCGTGAACGCGAGGGTGACTCCAAAGGAGCTGATGCGGAGGGCATTCTTTTTGATACGGTTGCTGTACATCCTTCATCCCACCGAAGTCATTCCGGCGATGAACTTGAGGCGAATAAGTACCGTGACGGAGGGTTCTTCATGGAAACAGTCAAACGAGAGACGGCGGAGGATGCTCATTACTCCGTGCGCGATGCAACGATTGACATTACGGCAGAAACACCACATGAAGCGGCACAGCAGCGAAACGTTTACGCGTGGAATAAGAAGAAAAATCGTTACGTCCGGATGAATGTGACCGATGCCAAGGCGATGCTCAAAGGCATTAAGAATGAGGCTGGTAAGGCCATCAACTACAAGACAAAGCTCGACACATACGCTAAGTGGACGAAGAAGAGCAATATGCGCATTCAGGATGTTGGAGAGGAAGAGGATTTGGGCCCCATCCAAAGAGCGCGCGCTGCAGCGACCTCGACGGATGCAACGGCAGGCACCGAAACGGATGAGGATTACGTTGATATCAGCGATCCAAACCAAGGAAAGAAGCTCCGCATGGGCCGCAAACAGAAGAAGCAACCGAAGGATGGACACATACGCTCCTTCGAGGAACTCTCGTTGATCAAGCGCAAGGCGGAGAAAGAAAAAGCACGTCTCGCCAACAAGAAGAGGAGCAAGAAGAAGTAGTCTGCCATACACGGTTGTCTTTGGTGGGAAGGGTGTTTGGCACTGGTGGCAGTGCTGGATGGTGTCTCCGCTTAAATTAATATGCGTATATGGGGCTAACTGTGTAATCTTCTTTTCCTTTCCAGAATGAGTACGAAAGGTACCGAAGACAACGGGTAACAGGGATGAGTCTTTTATCGCGTGCGCAGAGGCGGGCGGCAGGGCGACCTGGTGCCCACCTACGTCCGCCCTCTCTGTGGAGGGGTGTAAGAGGATAATACTTCGTTGTTGTTTTGTTTGGTGATGGGAGGGTGGTGGTGGTTACATGACACAGTATACTGTGGATAACACGCCTCTTTTTGATCATTTGTCTGCTCACATTGCTGAAGGCAGGTCAATCACGGCCGTCCTCTTTGATACGTTGCGCAGGGTTTCACGTAATCAGGACGCTCTTTTTTTTAGCCACCGTTTCCCTCACGGTTTGTTAGGGTCAGGTGGGAGGAGGGGGGCGGTACTGCGCCGCATTTGGCTCGTGCATGCCTGCAAAGTTCCTGTTACCGAAAGGGAATCATGCTGGCCCTCCCGTGGAAGAAAGCCACACTACCACCCAGCGCCCACTTTTGGATCCACCTGTAAACGGAGGTGCAGCAAGTCACTCGGCAGCTCCAGATAAGTTCGAACCGCCAGGTTCGCCGTCGAGGTTTGTCGTCGGTTCGTTACCTTCCTTCATAGAAGGAGGTGGAGGCTCTCGGGCCGATGTAGGACAGAAGCTTCCCCCACGTGCCGTGCTGGGGCACCAGGAGGCTGGAGAGGGAATCGGAGGATTTTCTGGCATACGGCAACGTGTGGTAATCAAGGGCATACAGGACGACCTGACGACACCCGGGAGGAATCTCACCGGCGCCCCTGCGATTAATAGTTTACAGGGCGGCAAGCCGTTCTACAGGAATTCGCTTCGAGAGCCTGAACTGGAGGACCGCCCGTTCTCTGTTGATGAGTTTCAAAACCCTCTCTTCAACCGGCTGTACTCCACGGACAGCGCTAGCAAAATGCTACCTTCCGCTGGGGACAAGGGACACGAAGAGCCGCATCACCCTTTTGCTCGCCGAGCGGCCGTGCTCGAGATACAGGAGCGGAAAGGGCAGTTGCGGAGGCGATACCAAATTCCGGTTGACTTTGTCCTTGAGAGGCTCCGGCATCGAAAACAGCAGAACGGCGTTCTTGCAGAGTTTCTCCTGTTCGCGACTTATCTTCTTCTGTTCTACTTCTTTGCCAATTTCAGCTCGGAGATGGTGCAGAACGATTTCTTTGTGGCGGAATCGATCCGACTGCAGTTTGAGCGCACCGAATATCCGTCGGCGGATCGCAAGCTAAGTACCTTTCGTGAGGAGCAGGCGCGGCACTTTCGGTTGTGGGTAGAGCTGGATAAGCGCTACGAAGACCTTGGTAATCAAGAGGATTGGGAGTTTTATTTTGTCGACGTCATTCTCGCAACGCTCTTCAAAGGAGAAAAGAGCGGCCTTGCCCAGCACGGTATGTATTCGGCAAAGGGTCAAATGATGCACGCTGGGGCCATGCGGGTGCGGACCATACGGATGGAAGCGAAGAGCGGCTCACTGCAGCACTCTCTCTATCCATCCGGAGAAAAGGCACACCTCATCCCGCATGATAGTTGGGCCAGGGGGCCAAACTCCCGTTCAGAGCAGAAGGACGACGATTTCTGTGAGGAGGTTCTTAATCCTCTCAGCCCTGACGGGGCGATGCGACTGTTTCAGTACCATGACTGTAACAAGCAAGCTTCCTCCTGGGGTAGCAAGCAGTTTGGCCTTCTAGGTACCTATCATTGTGGTGGTTATAGCTTCGAAGTCCCATTTGATTTGTCGGACGATGAGGTCGATGAACTAGGGGATGCCGTAACGGGGAGTTGTTCCTTTACTGATACCTGGGCTTCTCGCTTCACCGTTATCGAGTTCTTCCTCTACACCCCGCACTCCGACTCGTGGCATTCCGTGAAATACCGCAGCGAGGTGGACACCTCCGGGTGGTACCTGAATCGCGCGGTGGTGCGATCCTTTCGTGTCTACACCCCGATTAGGGCGAGAGAAATGATCTTCTACGCCTGTGTGTGTGGCTTTTTTCTTTACTGCGTAGCGGTGTGGGCATTTCACGTCATCCTCAGCGTTTTCCAGCGGAGCGCCTCGCCGCGTCAGTTTTTCGGGGGCCTGTACACCTGGTTAGACATCGCTATCATGGTGACGTCCTGTGTGTCCTTTTTCTTTCGCTGGCACTGGTTTCAGCTCTCGCTCGCGGCTGAGAACGATATCAAGCTCCCCATGCCAGCAGAGTATCCCGTCATCCTTGACAGCATTCAGACAGTATTTGAATGGGGGCAGGTGGTCTGTGCGGTGAACGTCGTATTCCTATTCCTGCGACTCCTGAAGTTCTCCGTCGTGTCGCCGGCGGCGCAGCTGGTGATGGATACGTTGAGTAGCAGCAGGGGCAGCTTAGTCGGCGCGGTTGCCCTTTTTCTTTTTATCCTTGTCGCCTACACTTTCGCCGGCTGGTTTCTGTTCGGGGCATATCTCGACACCTTCCGCACATTTGGGGAAGCGATGTCGACGCTCCTTCTCACGACCGTCGGTACGGTTGACTACGAGGCGATGCGGCAAGCCAATCGCTATCTGGCCGCCGTGTACCTCTGGAGCTACCTCATCCTTAACTTTTATATGATCCTCAATTTTTTCATCGCCATCATCTCGCAGACTTTTGTGAAAATTTCCAGTCGGAATTTACGCATTACGAACGTGGAGTGGCTGATGAGGGAAATACAGTATCTGTACAACAGTCTGAGAACCATCCAATGGAAGAGTTTTCTGCTGGTTCTTGTGGGAATGTCATACGAAAACAGCCACCTGCAAGTGATTTTACGCGTTCTGGAGAAGCATCAGCTCTACGAGGAGAACGAAGATGGAGTCATCGTAAGTGAATCCTGTTCTAAGACCCCACAGGACACCCATTTCTTACGGCATAGTTCACCCATTCCAATAGCGACGGAGACCGAGTTCGGAGACGACTTGGTTGAGCCCAGGAGAGAGGACGACGAGCACGAATCAATTGGTGAGGAACACGATCTAAATCGCAATTGCCGAATGCACTATGCTGACTGGGAACGCTGGATTCCAGCTCATTTGTATAAGGCCGCCGGCGGGGGAGTCTTTTTCAATGCGGTATGGAGTGGACTCATGAATGACTACGATGACGCGATAAAGACGGACAAGCGTCTAACGCAGGGAACGTTTTACAAGGAGGTGCAGCGGTGCGCGCGTACGGTGGTGGGAGGCGATTTGGCCAAGGTCACTATGGTGGACAACGCGCTAAGACAATTGGAAAACACGGTGGAGTCTCTGGAGCGAAAACAAGACCACTAAGCAAAGCTCCTGAGAAATGAGGAGGTGGGGGGAGGGAATGACAGAAGGCCTTTATAGGTGTGAGTGCGGTTCTGTTCCTCCATCCGTTGTAGCTCATTCTCATATTGTGTATAGTAAACTCTTTTCACTCCTCACAGGCACTTTAGTGAGGGAAGGGCGAGAGGGAGCGATAGCATGTAACGCGAAAATGGACATTCTGATTTTTTATTTCAGGATGCATTCCGCTTATCCAATAACGTTATCCGATTTGCATTCGTTGCATGCACCCGTACAGTTGGGTACAGAGACAACGATAAGCAACAACAACAACCGCTGCTTGCGATGTATCTTGGCACTTTAAAAAAAAAGACCAATGTGCGTATTTATTCACGTGCGCCGACGTCTGGGTTGCTCCTGCCCCTTGTAGTGCTGATGTGTGTACATTGCAGTAGTCTGTAAGCCGGCGAGTCTACGTGAGCTTATGCCCTTGCCCCCTCCGTTTATTCCTCTTGCTGTGTGTGGTGATCAGTATTTCTGGCGAAGGGAGGGAGAACGAGAAGATTGTGCAGCCGAGCGCGTGGCCTCTTTTACCGCGGTAAGTCGGAATGCCCACCGCTGTACCGTATCGAGGTGGTGAATCCCCCTACAATAATAGCGATCATGGGCGCCAGAGGAAACGACACCATGGAGGAAAGCCTCCTACTAGGACAGGATACAAGAAATACAAACTGCCTCCTGCGACTGTCGGAACGCGATCTATTCATCGCGATTCTCGCAAGCCGCGGGTCGCGGACGGACGGAGTGGTCTAGAAACTGCAGCGCAGCATGGTGCGTATCCATTTACGGAGCACTCAGGCAATGCTGCATCCACAGGATCCACAACGCCCTTGCAAATGCCGTCAGCAAGACTGCTTGAGGGCATGCAGACGGTGACCATGTCTCTTGAGCGCGTGATGAGCGTGAATGGGGAAGCGATGGAGGCGGTTCGCGGAGGGGACATGTCAAAGGGCCATGAGCTTCTGCTAGGAGCTCTCCTAGCGGCCAGGCAGGGCTTACTGGAAACTTCGTCCGGTGCGGCAACAGGGCCTCCCGAGGGAAAGTCGGACCGGGACGGCTGGTTGCTGGCATACTCTGTGACGTTAAGCAATCTGGGGTGCCAACTGAGGCGCGGCAACCGCTCAGAGGATGCGCTGATATGTCTGTACGATGCGTGCGCCATCGAGAAGGGACTATTTGGTAAGGCCTCCTGCTCCACCATGCTGAATCTTTCCGTTGTCTTACTCGGAATGGGGGAGGTGGAGGAGGCCTTGTCGATCGCAAAGGACTGCGTCACAGCTGCGCAGGGAGGTGATCGTATTCTGTTCATCACTGCACTTCACAACCTTGCTGTGGTCCTTGGCCAACATCCGTCACTGAGGGAGCGGCAAGCGGCACTCCCGACCATGCTTCGGGCCTTGCGTGAGTCCCAGCAGCACAATGGTGAGGACCACCCTACGACTGCCATGCTGAGGGAAAAATGCGGTATGACACAGCCATGGATTGCGAGCAGTGCGCCTGCAGCGGTGGATCACATTGGCTCAGTACCCTTCCAAGCACATCCAAGGTCTTCGTTGACCGTAGCGCACGCAGCGCGATCCCCTGTGCCTATCACTTCACGTACCAGCTCACGAGGTAGCCGTGCCGCGCATGAAGGAGACCCTCTTCCATCTGAGGCGAAATTCAGACGGCCGCCGACAGGACATCGTCCACCTCTTAAACCGGGAAGGGGAAACCTCCTCCCGCTTGCCCAACCAGCACCTACTGAGCGTTCCCCATTGATCTCCACAACGGTGGCCTACGGAGTGGGGCACAGCTCCATGTCACTGCAGCAGAAGGCAAAACAAGCGCTTCAGACGCTCGACTTCGGAAGCCCGATTGCGCCTATAGCACAGACCTGGGCGCCCACGACGGCAAAACCGAACACCACACCTGCTACGCTGCACACAACTGTCTCTTATGAGAGCGGGCTCCTTCCCCCTCTCTTGCGCCACGGGCCTTCGGACAGTATGGATGCGAACGATCATAAACAGGCATTTGGGATGACCTCGTCACTGCCAGGAGAGCTATGTCGCGACGAGAATTCTGCGCAACCCCATTCACATGGTCCTGTGAACGTGTCTTACCCATCAACCGCCCTGCAGCCAGAAGCTGTGCTACAGGGCTGGAGCAAGACTAATGTGGCAATTGAGCTGTGCTCGGTGGGGCAGCCTATTCCTCCGCGGGAAACGTCTGTCTGTGGTGGTAGCGGAGAGAATGACGCTCTAGCTGACAGCGCACTTTGCCCCATGTCTTCAGAAGCACAACACGCGCGGGGAGTTTCTACGGCATCAGATGAGCTGCTCCATAGCTCACAGGTGGTTGCGGGCGTAGAGCACCAGCATTTTCCTGTCAGCCATGTGCCGCCTGGTGATGTTCAGACGATCTCACCACCGACTGCGCCTGAGCATGCGGCCGAAGGGGATGCTGCAATGCCTACTAGTGCGACAACTCCGTTCAGTGAGTCTGCCTGCCTTGCTTCTGAGTTGACAGAGAACACTGCTGCTGCCCACGTAGGACCTCCGTATACCACCGATGTATCATTCACATGCACAGGCCACACGGTTAACATGGGCCCAGCGGGGCAGCCATCGTTTCTGAGGTTTGCCGCTGTGGAGGACGTGAACAGCATGGACGGGCCCGCCTTGCTCACCTTCAAGGAAATTCGCAGCAAGATACGTCGTGATGCGGATGCCACTATCAACTCCCGTAACGGAGCTCCATCTGACTCAGTGGCGAGCACGCGGCGCAGGCCCCTTGCTGCGCCGAAACCAGCGGGGCGGACTGGCTGTGTCCAAGCGAAGGGGCAGACCGCCTCCCCATCAGGCCGGAGTGTTTTCTCGGGGGCGGAACAAAACCTGAGGAGGGAGGCAGCGCAGGAGCGCGAGCGGCGTGAGGAGGAAATGTATCGCACACGGCGTATGAAGGAGGCGGTTCAGCAGGAACAGAAGCGAGCCTTTGAGAGGGCTCTAGGGAA
>JAIZPF010000013.1:0-45173 GCA_020509355.1 Blechomonas ayalai | reverse complement strand
GGGGGGGGGCAAACGTAGGGAGCTACGACTGCCTGTGCAACGGCAGCGGTGTGCCACGGTACGCTGTGCCCTCGTCCTGCGTTCTTGCATGGCCTCTGCCTTGTATACTCTATTATAGGACATTCTCTCACATCCACATCATATCATCCAGTAGGCCGTCTCCGTTGTGTGTTTCTATGCCATGGACGGGTGGGTACAGCCCAGTGGATACATTCTTTGGTGGCGCTTGTGCTTTTGCTGGCGTCACAGACACTGGTCCCGGGAGTGCTGCGGGTAGAAAGTGCAAGTAGGAGATGTGAGATTTCCTCGTATGCCTGTTGTGTTGATGGGGTACGGCATGTGGTAGGGGAAAGACGCACAGCGCAAAGCGTGGCGTTGGACTCTGTGGACCGTTGTGGTTGCTCTTCTATTGTAATATCATTTTCCTGTACAAACAACATACATACCGAGGCGTAGTGGCGATTCAGAGCAGGAGGTGTGGCGTGCTAGGGACTATAGGTCCTGCTGGGCGTGCGAACGGAGCGGCTCAAACGCTTCCTAAAGACCTGCGCTACTGTCCATCATCTCAAAAAGTCCCATTTGCCTGAGATACTGCACCTCCTTCCCGCGTTCTTGTTGATTTTGCCTGTGGTCTCATTTAAGTTGTTAAGGGGCCCGTCCAATAGGTCCGCATCACAACCGTCCTATCTGTCTTCCCTATCTGCACCTCGCCGCTGTGATCCTTGTCGTACGTAGGGGGTATATGCGACGCGTTGCCCTACGCTTGTGCAAGGTTGCGGCAGCTGGGTCTGAGACAGCTGCACCAACCATCGCGTCAGCGACCAACACGCCCTTCATCGAGGTCCCCACGCCAGCAGAGGAGCAGGAGCACCCGCTGCGACTGCAGTCCCAACTGAAGAAAGCGCTGCCATCTAACACGCAGCCTGGTGAGCCGAGGCCAAAATTTTTTATGAAGGGTCGCCGTGGAAGTGAGACCTCGCAATACTACTCTACAAATAGTTCAGCAGGGCATCCAGACAGCCTCGCTGTATTCCTGGATGGTGGCCGAACTGACCCTGAGTGGATGCGGCTCAAACTTCTGTGCTTCCTATGCCTTACTTCTACGGTAGGTACGTGGATGTACCAGTTCTACTTCTATGAGCAGGCAAAATGGTTCAAGGATGAGCCATGGTCCCCGTTTCAGTACTAGCGGTGGAGTGAATACAGGCAACCCCACCGTTGTAGTGCTGCGTTCTTTGGGAGATGTTCTCCATCGGGTAACAAGTTAATCCGTCAGGGTGTCGTGATGGGAGCATCAGCAGCAACATGTACGTGTTACCTTGCTTACTACGATTGAGGTGGGATGGGTGCGTATGCTGTGGTGTGCTTGTGTGGGAGGGTTGGGAGAGGGGGTGTATCCTCGGTGATTGGGGATGCCCTAACAGAAATGTGTACAAGGGACGGTGTGTCTGCGTTCACATCGCGCTGGAGGGCGTGCAGGTGAAATAGGCGGCAACTCAGTGGACATGAGCTGTGTCTTTGCTCTCTCTTGTGCGTCTGCCTCTCGATGATATTTCGTCTCCTTTCTTGTTCTTTTATTTTTAATGCCCTTTGTACCCTGTTGGTCCTGCCATGCTCAAGTGATGCTTGAGTAGAGTGTGGGTATGTTGGGTGGGGTTCTCAACGTTCGTGGGGAACGAGATACCTTCATGATTTTGGCGCTCTCACAGACACTTTGTAGGCCCAAGGATCAAAGCGTATCCTTTCTGATAGCGGGGCTGCATCGAGCACCCTTACCGCTGCTTGTGGAACGCTTGAAGTCATTTCAGGTAAGGTCGCCATCTTCGCAAGCGGTGAACGCTGTCCTCTGAGAAGCTGTTTTTTTAAATTATTCTGTCTTGTGTGTCGATGCCTGAGCATCTTTCTGGAACCATCAGCAGCGCTGCGTGTGATCGAGGCCGTATTTTACCCTCTCTGCAGTACGCGAGATCTCCCTGAGGAGGTGCTTCTACTTCCATTGCTACTGTTCTCTTCTATATCTCGCTTGAGAGCGGTACGTGGCAGCTGTGGAGGGATATATGTATGGTGACTATGGGAGTGTGGCGCATGTAGAAGGGCTGCGCGGTGCGGTTCACTCGTGCAAGACCTGTGCAAACTCTATGATGCCGAAATGATACATTTGTTCATATACTGAGAATTATTTCATCTTGTGAAATGCCTCATGATGTGATACTTATTCGAGTCTGAGAGTTTGCTTCCCGTGGATCACCTGCACGCCCCCGCCCACTGGCCCAGCTGTATTCCCTATTAATAGTGTACCAATGACATACTCTGTCCCCCCCCCACCTCAGTATGTGTGTTGGTTTTCGGTTTGTCAGCGTGTAGAGTATCGTTGACTGTTGGGATGGTCTCGCATACAGCTCCATGTGTGCTACAGGATGGTGACAAAGTCAGTTTCATCTGTTGTTTGGACGGTAGCGCTCTCGATTTACGCCTGCCTCTTCGTCACATATGCCCCCTTCCCTCACATACTTATGGGTCTGCTTATTCTCTCACGATGGCGCTGAATATCGTGTGCTTTCTGGTTAGCTTACAGGTCGATCCACCTCTTCTCCCACGCTGGTGCTCTCATCACCGACTGCCATGTCCTCCTTCAACATGGACACCACCATTTTCATAACGGGATTTGGCCCGTTTGGGTCTGTTAGCGTAAACCCAAGTGCACGAATCGGTGAGTTCCTAAGCCGACACTTGAAACGCGACGGCTTCACGAAGGTCCACTACACAGAACTGCGGACGAGCCTCGAGGATACCACCAAGTATTTCAACAATCTGGACAAAACGTTGGCAGAGAAAGCGTCAGATAATGATAACTCACCCGTTCTTCTTATTCACTTGGGGGTTCACAGTGGCGAGCGGGAGGGTGTGATTCGCGTAGAGGTGCGTGCCTACAACGAACTACATGCAGTCATTCCTGATGTGGATGGTCGGCAGTTCACACATGAGGCCATTGAGGAGAAGGATGGCCCACTCACTCACTACCTGGAGAGTTGGTTCGCTCAGAGTGATGCGAATCTCGAAGAGCTGTTGACTGAGGTGAACAATCCAAAGGAGAACCCCCCTCCATCGAAATCAGTCGAGACACAACCCCCTGATTCGGTACCTGCACCGCTCTCCCTTCGTCCTCTGTTATCCATTGTTGATAAGCAAGGTTTGGGCATGAGCATGCCGCCCACGGTCCCGCCCCGCGTGGTCATCTCCCGCGATGCTGGCCGCTATCTCTGCAATTTCACCTTATATCGAGGCCTGAAACTGCAGGAGAAGTACCCGCGCCAGGTGGTGGCCGTATTTATTCACGTGGTAGACCCGACCCAAGGATCTACGCGTGACGAACCGCATAGCAATGGAACTGTGAATGAGGTGAAGGTGTACAACCCTTCACTTATGCACCAATGCAATCGGGTGAAGGATGTTGTGGAGGGACTTCTAGAAGGGATGAAAGTTCACAGGGATTAACAAAGGAAGGCTGTGATTCAATCCACGGCATCGTTAGTTGTGCCACTTTGCTTATCTTTTGGGTTGCTCAAGGGGTGGCGCATGAAGGGGATGTGACTGTATCTTGGTCTTTCGTATTTTTTTTCGCATCTCTTACAGAGTTCTGCCACGTGGCCTGGCTACGTATAGTTATGATCGCACGGCTGGTTTGGTTTGGACAAGGAGTTGCTAATGCCGGTGGAACTGCTTCTGAGTTACATTCCGTATCCCTGCACGTTTCTCTTCTCTCTCTTTTTTTTTTTGTGTTGTTGAGAAGAGCGCCAAGCCCACAACAGCGCAGGTTCGTGTCCACAACGTACTTACCGCATTGTGCTTATCAAGACGGTGCAGTGACGGTATGGCAGCGCCTTTATTAATACCCCTCCCTATCCAAGCGAGAGACATCTGAGATCGTTTTTGCGAGGTGAGTCGTTGTTTTGTTCCGTTTCTTCCATTTGCTTCTCCATACTCACACCCTTCCTCTCCAAAAGCCATACCGTCAGAGGACGCTGACTCTGCTCGTGTGCCGTTCCTGCAGTGATACGCGATGCTGGCTGTATCCTCGTCGGTCCCGTTTGTGGAGTACGTGCTTAGGGCCATTGAGCATCCACCAAGTATGTTTGTGTCGAAGTTGGCTGCCTGCTGCACAATGCTGTTTCTTACTCGCTCGGATCCGGAGCTTCTGCGCACGCTGTGCCACAAGTGGGCCGTGCGCTTTGCTATGGACCGTGCCCAGCTCATCGAGACCATTCGTCACCACTCTGAATGGGGTACCGGCATGCCCTTTAACCTCCGGTTCCCTTCAACGGACGGCTTACATGACCTCGTGTCAGAGGTAAACCTGTGTGACCCCGACGCCTGTGTGGATCACTTCTTGAAAATCCTTCACTCTCTGGTACCCTTCTACTTTTCGTGGAACTGGTCTCAAATGGATTACGTTATCCAAATCAACTGGGAGTGCAATGCCTATGTCCGTGAGAATCTCATTCCCATTTGCATCATGACGAAAACGGAGGACGGTGAGGACGACGAATCCTCAAAGACGTGGCGGCTGCTGCCCGAGGGGTATGAATCCAGCGCTCTCACGAAGGCATACCTTAGCCCCATATCCCCCTGCGACTGCAAGAACTTCGGTAGCCTGCTGCTCTCTCTCCGCAATGCCCCCAAAATGTTAACGTCGAAAGACCACAGTGATGGCGGCTTGCAGCCTTTAGGCGTCGAGAGTGGTAGCGCACTCAAGTCGGCTCAGAAACGATTGCTCAGTCCGACATGTGGCAGCCCTGCCATGGGAAGCTCCAATTCAACTCCTTCATGTGCGGCGTCATCCACTTCTACCCAGAACCGTCCAGGTTTGTTCCCTGTGGTGCAGAATTGCTGCCGGCATCGACGCTCATGCAGTGAAAACTTTCTTGCGAGTTTACGGGAGAGCAGCGGTTTAGCTGACCCCTCCGTCACGAGTAATGGTACCAGCGAAGGTGGTCTTATCTTCGCCACCTTTGCGAACTTTGCCTCAACCCTTCGTCGTAATACGGACGGACTTGTCATCGTCTTCCACGCCAAGTACTCTCCCAAAAGTAATGAGGCCCTCGCAGCGTTTCACACGATTCTGCAAGAGAAGTTGGTGAACCCGAGCCCCGTGGTAGCGGTGGTGTACTCGGTAGCTGAACCTGAGCTGGCGCGCTTGTACAGCATCAGCTGGTTTCCGACGATCGTATATGTCCCAGCCCCATCCTTCTCCAGCTCCCCTCTCTCATCAGGAGTGAATGACAACACGAGTGCGGAGCCATGTGACACAGTAACGTGCATGAGTTTGCCGACTGCGGGAGCCCGCCCCACCACAAGCAGCTCTGAGACCGACGCTTGTTCACTACACACCTCGATTGAGGACTACGAGCTGCGACTTGAGCGAGCAATCAAGGTGGACGGTCATGTGGTGTATCCCATCAATGGGGCCACCAACGCGGAAGCACTAGCCGAATGGGTGCTGAGTAAAGGCCAAGCCCCGCCGTGCGTCAGTTCCAATGATTGTCTTGTGACGCGTGTGCACAAAATGCGTTCAGAGCAGCGATTTGAAAAAAGTCGAGAGCACCACTCAGCGGTGGTCATGCTGCGCCGCCTTCAGGGGAAGAGCACAAGCAAGACACCCCCGCTCTCTTCCCCGCTGAAGCGCCATGGGGACGGGCGCCCAGTTTTTGTGCTGCTTGGCGGGGGCATGGCCGCCGGCAAGTCTACGGCTGCCACCGCGTTGGCGCGAAGTGACTGGTGGAAGGAACTGAAGGAAGAGAGCGTCCTGGTCAACGCTGATGAATTCAAAATGGGGGAGTCCCCCTTTACCGTGTCCCCAGTGGAGGACGAGCACCACATTAGCACTCGTACAGCTGAGAGTCTTCTTGTCCAGGCGCTGAACCAGGGCCGGAGTACCGTCTTTGACAGTACCATGATGTGGGAACCATTCGTGCGGCAAGTTGTTGCCATGGCCCGCAGCGCTCACACGACGCTCTACAAGCAGGGACCAGGCTACGTTAGGGAGACCGGGGATGAGGAGTACTTCACCCCACTTGAGCCGCGGTCTTCGCCTCTGCCAACCCCCTATGCCATTCACTTTATTGGAATTACAGTGGAGCCGGCCACGGCGGTACCTCGCGGCATTCTGCGAAAGTTTTCTACCGGGCGAGGCGTTCGCATCTCGACCCAGCTACGCTCCTTTCGGCTGTTTGCAGAGCACTTCCCAGCGTATGCCTTCATGGTCGATTCCGTTACGCTCTACAACAACAACGTGACCGTCGACCTGGACAAGGGAGAGTTGCCCCCCGTACTGGCGGAACGGAGCGAGGTGAAAACAGGCGGGGTGCTCCGTATCTACGACAAGGAGGCCTATCGATTGTTTTTGAGACAGAGTACCCTGAATGAGAACGCTGATAATATTCAGCAACTTTATCCCGAGCATGGAAGCGCTACAAGCACCATCCAGGCCGCTTCGTCCACGACTGACGGTAACTAAGTATTAAGTCCGGCGACTCAAGGGCCTGGAATCATGCTCGCTGGCTATGCATCGCCGCAGCGTCCCACCAACGGCAAAGATGCTAAAAAAAAAGAAAAAAAGGAACCACATTACCAATATCACCGACACCAATGGCTCCCCTATTGATTAGCCAAAATGATTCGGACGATGCGAAGGGAGAGGGAGAGGGTAGGGTTAGGGTTACTGCGCTTCATCATCCAGGTATTCGTACTGCTGGGGAATGTGTGACGTTGCTACTACTTTCATTTCACATTTCATTTCAGAGGCTTGATCGGCTAACTGTGTGTTCTCTTTTTTTTTTTCCCCCTCTGTCCGTCTGCGTTCTTGTTTCACCTTCTCATGATGTGCGGCACCAGGCCCTGATTGGAAATAAAGTAAACTTCCGAAGTTGCATATCCCTAGGCGCAGCACGGTGCACGTAGCATCTGCCTGCGCGAGCCACAAGGTGTGCTCATTGTTCCTGGTGGTAGTGGTGGTGGGGGGAAGTGGATGGCCGACAAGCAACCCACGGATCGCGCTGTTGCTCGTGCGATGAAGGACTTTGCGTCATTGAAGAAGATGATGGCCGATCCCTCATCCCATGCTGTGATGATTGAAAAGCTCGAGCTAGTTAAAGAGTGCCCGTCGGACGTGGATGGAAGTATCTTTCTCTGGTCTGCATGGCTGTGGCCACCGGAGCACTCCATTTATAGTGGGGTTGCCCATCATATTATGTTTACCTTATCTAAAACCAATTACCCCATGGCACCTCCGAAGGTTCGCGTGCTTTCACCTATTTTTAATCCAGTTGTCAGTCCACAAGGGGATGTATGTGATGGGATGCTGAAGAACGATGACTGGAAACCAACTGTTCGTCCCTACGATATGCTTCAGCGCGTAGTGGAGCATATATTTTGCAATTATGCGACACGGGAGGTGCTGAACCCAGAGGCTAGTCGGCTGCTAACGGATAGCTTCCCGGCCTTTCGGCAAAAGGTAGAGCAGACAAAGATAGCCGCTAAGAATATGCCACAGTACCTCCAGCTGTGATGCCGTCAGGCTCCCGCACTGTGCCTCACGAGAGGGGACCAGCAGAGATGGCACTCCGAAGAGTGATGTAGGGAGAGGGAGGTTTTCTTCTGTGCCATTTTGAGAAAGGGATCCCTGTCGCGCGAATTTTTGCGAGCCATTTATGTCACGCTCTACTCCGTCCCACATGATATGTATGGCACTGTCATTTCTATCAAGCATGTCCCAACGGCTTCTGGCATTGCCTGGTGCGCGATGCCGTATGTAGTTATTCGTGTAGTCTGATCCACATTCTTTGCAGCTGCGAGTCGTTCACCGGTGGGTACCTCACACCTGACACAATAAGAAAAATGAAAAGAAACAGTAAGAGCAAAGTGACGGATACGGAGGTGTCTCCGGAAGTGCAGGTGCTTGCGGCGACACCAGTGGCCACCCTGTTGCGTGAGTTTTCTTTGTACGTGTGTCTGTCATGCTTTTGGGCTCAGGGAGGCACCTTACCATTGGAGGATGTCTTTTTCCTTTCCATGCGGCAAGTCTTATTGCTTAGTCGTGTTGCTTGGTGGCTCTTCACGACCTCACAGGAAGCCTACGCTGTGAACATCATCCTCATGGCTGCCATACAGCCCCGCACCACTGTGGCATCTGTGACGGCATACGGGTTGTTGGGGAGGGCGTGGCGCGGCGAGTTTGCTCAGGTCTCTCCTTGCCACTCATCAGCCCATACAACTGCTTTCAGGTCGATTGTGCAGTCCAGCAGGGGCCATGGTCTTCGGAGCCTTCTGGACCAATACGCGGATCATGAACTGGCGAAGAAGCTACGTCGCAACGGCCACGGGAACTACTACCGTTATCAGCGGAAACTGTGGCCGTCGGAGGAGGCACTCGAGAGGGATCTGACGGCCCTCAAGTACAGCTCCGTCGAGCGGATGCCACTTGCACTGTTGCCTCAACGCAGCTCCCCTCGCAGTGTCTTGTCTTATGAAGGGCGTGGGGCAACCATGTTACTGGAGCAGGTAGAGCGTGAGTGTGCAGAACAGGTGCAGAACGACACCACTGCATCACCCTCACTGGCCATGTCAGAAGGTCATGCACCCACCGCCAAGGATGTGATGCCCGCCCATTTGCTTCAGGAGCTCATGATGTCCGAGGATCATGTGGGAACCAAGATTATGACGGAACAGGATGTAGAAGGTACAGTGCTGGCGTCCGCCAAGGAACGGGCTCGGGAGCTGATCTGTGAGGATTTAACTGTAAATGCGCTGGCACCTCTGAATGGTGACAGTCGGGTGGGCTCCGCACTACGCGTCCCTTCTTCAGCTAAGGACAAGGGTGGTGCGTTCTGGGAGGCGCTCGGGCTGGACCCTCTGCTGGGTCACTTAGCTGAGCAGTACTACGGTCCCGCGCCCACACGTTTACAGACTCGTTTGATACCCAGCCTCGTAAACGAGGACCACAATGATGTTGTGTTTAACGGCGTCACTGGCAGTGGCAAGACGAGCGCGCTAATATTAGCTATGCTTCATGGGGTTCGCCGTGAGAGCAGTGGTATGAATGTGCTGGTGGCGAAGGACACAATGAATGCTATGCGGGTGTACGACGCTATCATGTCGTTATGCCGCCGGTGTAGCGGTGGCCAGCTGGTAGACCGCCCGGAGGATGACTACTCGTGGCTGCTTCTGGGTACGTTTCGGGAGGAGTATGAAAAGTACTTTACTTCCATTCAGCGCTCACTGTCCTCAGCCCATGGACCCATTCGCATCTTTATCACAACGGCTGACACGATGTGCCAGCTTCTCTTTGAGAAGAAGATGGAGTTGGAGCCATTTGGGTATCTTCGCCGCGTGTATGTGGATGATATTGGCCCGCAGCTGGCAATGCTTCCCGATACCGCGCCGGTGGCGGAGGTACGCGAACGACTGCGCAATCCCCTCGCGGTGGAGCTGCTCCTGGGCACCTTGCACCAGCTCCCCGGCCCGCACATCCGCTCGATCTTGCAATTAGGACTGGTCTCTGCTGATTTGGAGGGAAAGGCAAAGGATCATCTTAAGGCGCTGTGTCTGAAGCAGGAGGCACATACCATTGTACTTTCACCTGTCCGCGTGCCCTCCACGATCCATTGCTTGTTCAGCTTCCATCCGTGGCGGGAGGATGTGTATGCGTACACGGTAAACTTGATGCGCCATGCCAATGCAACCATTCCAGGCCGTGCCATTCTTTTCATCAGGGATGGTGCGGACATGCTCCAAGTGCGACGCACGCTGCGCTCGTTTGGCCTGGACGCCAAGCTGTTTTCTGAAGTGTATGCCGGCGGTGCCTTTCGTGAGAGTTGGCGCTTTGTGTTGCTGAGGGAGTCGGAAGCTTTTGGGGTAGACATCCCTTTGGTATCGCACGTATTCATTACATTTGCGCCACGCTCCTGGCAGTCCTTTCAACACATGTGTGGCCGCACAGGACGGATGGGCAATGTCGGATGGGTGTATACGGTTGCGGATCAGCGTAGTGCGGCACACGTCCGGCGTGTGGCTGAAGATGTGGAAGTGGATCTTTGTCATCATGTCGTACGAGCCGACCTCACGCAAGTCGAGCCCGAAGTCATGGAGCGCATGACAAAGGAGCCTGAGCTGTACGGATTGGATCCGCAGTATGCTGTGAGGCAGCACTACGAGGTGCAGGCGGAGAACCCTGACATGGCGTATCGCAGCCGTGAATTCTTCTCTCACCCGGCGATCAAGCAGTTTCAGTGCGAGGACTACACTCCTATCCCCGTTAAGCATCGCCGCTTTACCCATGCGAAGCAGCTGGCGCATGACGTGGAGAGGGATCCATCTATCGTTGTCAAAATGCAGCAGTCAGGTATGCTGGACTCCAAGTTAGCGCCAACCAAACAGCTTCGGAGGGCAATGGATTACAAAAGCAGCAAACATGCACCCGCTCCGTTCGCACACAAGCAGCGTCGTTAGCATGCAGAGCGCTGACAGAACCACTGGCCGGGTACCAGAGTGAGGGTGCTCAGGCGCGCCAGATTAGCAGTCGCTCCGTGCTGGCGGTGAATGCATGAAGTCGAAGCTGCAGCTGGAATAATCGTGATACGTGCAAACTAACACAGACGTCGACGACAGACCGTCCCGTGGATATCATTGTGCGGCCCAAGTGGAGGCAGCGCCTGTTACCGCCCTCCCCCGTTTGTAGAAGTCCGTGGCGCTTTTTTTAAAACGCGCCTCCCTCTTCGAGTCGCTCTGCTGTAGTGTGGAACGGTGGCAGAAGTGGCGCTTCCGGCGAGCTGTCTCGCTCGTCTTTGGGTGACTGGTTTTTTCTTCTTTGATGTGATTATCCCCTCCCTCATGCACTGCTTCTCTCCTCCTCCTCTCACTCCTTCTGCCCTTTTCTTCTCACCCTCACAGTAGGCGAGGGTTGGTACGGTTCTGAATGAACATTCAGTCACCATCGGATCAGAAGTCCAGTACATGCAAGCGACGACAAGCTGAGGCCGTCTCCAAAGTGCGTGTGCTGGTACGATGCAGGCCGCTGGTGCGTATAGAGGAGGGGCACACGACGGACCGGCTTCGCATCGAGGGAAACAGGATTGTGGTGAGCGATGGCACGGCGACAGGTGGCGACAGGGTGTTTTCATTTGATCTTGTCTTCCCTCCAGAGTCAACACAGGAAGACGTCTTTTCTGGGGTAGTGCCGATGGTGGACCATACACTTGACGGGTTTCACGCGACGGTCTTCGCCTACGGCCAGACGGGAAGTGGCAAAACCCACACGATGGAGGGCCTGAACTACGTTCGAGCGAAGCGCAATAGCCGTCCTGGAGGTGCGACACTAGTACCTGATGCGAGTACACCTGTAGAGAACCACGGCATTGTTCTGCGTGTAATTCAGCTTTTATTTGACCGGGCTCTCCAACGTGCTGTCGACAGTGTGCGCCAGACAGAGACCCGGATGGATACAGGGGACAGCGGAGGTTCCTATAACGATGGTGTACACTACCGCATGAGTTGCAGCTATTATCAGCTCTACAACGAGCGGATAACCGATTTGCTAAACCCGAGAAGTAGCGGCCAGCCACACGGGTTACCCCATGGGGAAGGCCTACGCCTGCGCTGGCACCAGGGTGACACCTTCCGCGTGGAGAACCTATTCGTGTGCAGCTGCGGTAGTGCGGAGAGTATGCGGGATGCGTTCTTCAGCGGTACAAGGGAGAAGGTGATGCGGAGCCATCAGATGAATTGGCAGTCGTCTCGTTCTCACTGTGTCTTCACCATCTACGTGGATTGCCTTAGTAACAAGCGCAATGAGGTCGTAAGTCGAGCAGAGTTTTCGCTGGTGGACTTGGCTGGCTCGGAGAAGCTCGGGCTGCTTGCAAAGGATCCTTCTGCCAAACTGATGCGGGAGTCAATTGACATTAATACCTCGCTCCTGGCGTTAGGAAAAGTGATCACTGCCTTGGGTAGTCAGGCCAGTGGCCACGGTGGCGGCGGCACCTCGAGTGGTCACGTGCCGTACCGAGACAGCAAGCTAACGAAGCTGCTCAAGCATGCCCTCGGAGGCAACTCCCTCACTACCATGATTGCGTGTATTAGTCCCTCCGACCGTTATACGGAGGAGACTATGTCGTCGTTGCTGTTTGCGGGTCGTGCGCGGAATATACGTAACGTACCGCGTATCAACGAGGATCCCAAGGCATCACTCATTGCCCAGCTACGACTAGAAATCGCCCAGATGAAGCAGGAGCTCGAATACTGCCGTGCGCTTGCGGCAAACTCTGTGGTACAAATGCAAGAGGGCGTGAGGAGGACATCGTCGGCATCTATGACACAGGATGATCATGTATCCAGTTCCTCTACACAGGTTGTGCATGGGCCACACTCTTCCAATGCCAATGCCCTAATGCAAGCAGACGATCTGGCCGATAAGCTGCTCAGTGCCTGTGATATGCTAAAGCGTGTGATGATGGTAAACGGGCAGCTGTGGGAGGCTTACGATGCTCTACGCGACACCAATGAGACCATGGCGCGGCGTGAGGCGGAGCTGAATGCAGAGAACCTGACCCTTCGTGAGCGGATCGAGATACTCGAGTCAATCGCGCTGGAGGATGGATTTGTTGAGACGGCCTACGATGACTTGCGTACGACATCGGAGGTTGTAGACCCAGAGGACGACGGGGATGTGGGGGATGGAATTGAGGGAGCCTCCTCGTCGCCCCAACCGCCTGAGCTCGTGGCGCCTTCAGAAAGTCAACGCAGCAGAACGGAAACGCCGCCGGAAACGCGACCTTGTGTTTCCTCTGTCAGCCACAGCCGCACACGGCCGGTGTACGTGGTATCCCCCACACCCATAGTCGCTGTACATGACCCCGCGCCCACACAGGGATCAAGAAGGCGGGAAAAGGCAATGACTGGCCACTTGGAGAGCACTGAAGTAGCCATGCCAGCGCTACTGGCTCATGTGGCGCGGCAAAAGGGAAAGAAGCAATCGCAACAGTCGCAGCGAGAGCCCTCCAGGTACATCGGCAGTGAGCTTCGCGGTCGAGAACCGAAGAAGAAACGCAAGAAGCGAAAGGTGCTTGCTCGACGACTGAAAGAGTATGAGCGGCGGTATCATGGCCCCTCCCCCATGGAAACCTACGGCCAGTACTACCGAAGGTCAAAGGTGCCCATGCTCCTCGGCAGTTCCACGGAAAGCGTTGTGACGCAGATGCGGCACAAACTTAAGCAGCTGGCTCCCTCGATTAGTACCTGTATGCCAGCATCACTCACACAGGATGGCATGTTTGGTAAGTTATCATACGGAGGAACGGAGGACGACGCCAAAGAATTTGTGGCACGCCAAAAAGCACGCGCAGAGCGGTTGCAGGTTCTATTGCAGCGCCAGAAGGAGCTTCGCACAGCTATCGAACGTGACATACATGCGTCCATAGCAGAGACAGGACTCACTCTCGACGGCTATGGTCCAGTTACCAGAGACGATGATGCCAACACACTGAAGGGTCCGATAGTTACCCTGGAGACAAACGAGGGTGCCCGGTCGAAGGGGCCTTCAGTATCTCCTATATCTTCCTATACGTCCATCTCTTCGGCTAGTGGGACAGTTCCGCTAAGGCGGCACAATGCTCCAGCCCCTTCAGCGGGAAAGACTCATACTTGGCCCAGTGCTCCGCAGTACCCCAACCTATCACAAGGCACGATAGACCAGGGTCAGCCAGCGCCGAAAGAAGGTGAGTCGAGGAGAGGTAAGGGAGGAAGCGTTGCACGTCTTCTGAACTACCTGGCGAACGAGTAATGTGAAATGTTCAGTATCCACTCGACGCTGTTGAGTTTTTGGAATAGCTTCTTCGCCTCAGACCGTGGATGGAGACCCTTGCACGGGCCTGCTATAGAGAAAGTACGAACACGGAAGCACATTTTCTTTCTGTGTCCTCGCGGGTTAGTGGAGAAATGGGCTTCCGATTACTTGCGAGAGATGCCCCTCACTGCTTTAATGCATGAGTAACACACGACCGTATTGCACACAGCGGAATAGATGAACTGACTATCGGCTCGTGTGATCAGTGAGGGACATCCTCTCGTATGCTTTAATTATTCTCTGATGTACAGTACTACAGATACATAAAGGCGTCATGGCAGGAACTACTGTCGCTGCCTTGCCACAATAGACATTGGTGATGTGGGCGTTTTGCAGTCAGGTATGGCTTTGCTGCTGTTGTCATGCCCTTGCTTCTTTTCATGTCCTGCGGCCCGCATTTCCATTATATACACATAATCTCTCACCACTCCTCCCTACGGCTCCGATTACAGATCTTCAGCTCTCCAAGTTCACTTACCTTCACCCTATACACGCATCCGCCATGACCAGTCTTCAGTCTCATTTTGAGGCCTTTGCCTCCTTCGGCACCGCTGCCACGAAGGAAATGGACAACAGCCACTTCTCCAAGATGTTGAAGGATGCCAAGATAATTGGCAAGACTTTCACTTCGACTGATGCCGACTTGCTGTTCAGCAAGATCAAGGCGAAGGGAGCGCGCAAAGTTACCTTTGCTGAGTTCCGTGATAAGGCAATCCCTGAGATTGCCCAGAAGATGAAGAAGTCCGCGGAGGACATCGAGGCCATGCTGGCGTCTGCCTCACCTGAAGCACACGCCACCAAAGCAGAGAAGGTCAAGTTTCATGATGACAAGAGCACCTACACGGGTGTTTACAAGGCGGGTGGTCCCAGTAATGTGGACCGCGATCCCTCCTCTCTCGCCGGCGTCGTGGACCGCCGGGTCAGTACAACGGACATCCGTGGCACCACCACAAAGCAGGAGTAACGAACTCAAAAGGAGGACGAACTGCCCAGCTCAAACCGTAGTGTGAGCCCCTCGCAGCGCCCTTTCCGCGTCTCTGCAGTGAAGGGTCACCACCGCTCTGGGTGCCTCCTATGGTGCATGAGACAGGATCTGAGATGCATTCTGTTTTGCAGTCGAAGCTGGCGGACAGGTGTGTACCTGCATGGGCGTAAGGGAGGGAGGTAAGCGCTACTGTCAATCAGTTTGCTCTGTAGCCTTGGTGTCACCCTTTTAACCTACTATTTCACGACTGCCGCGGTTTTGATGGCAAAGGAGGAGGGGAGGGCCGTGTAGAAAGGGATAGAGAACTGCTATGTGGCTCATGTATACATGCTTGACTTTATGCACGACGAGGAGGGGTGGTGCTGTCAGCAGGGCACACCTTCCACAGTTTGTTGTGTAAGGGCCTCCCCACTGCCACCCCCTCCTCATCCGTTCACGTCTCTTTTTTTTTTCTATATCTGTCCACAGTGTTCTTGGGCAATGGAGACCGAGAAATGAGAAGAGTTTATCATAAATGGATGCAAAGGATGTTATTGTGGCTTTTCTTTGCTTTGTCTTGCTTTCAGCCACACCATCACAGGCGCGAAAATGCAAAGGTAAGCAAGGGGTCAGCATCCATCCTCGTAGATACGTGTTGTTGTTGTTTTCTTGTATGGTAAAAGGAAATCCTCCAGGAGGAGGCACCCCACTCACTTTACCCCCTTCTATCCCAACCTGCTATCTTCATATTTGGTGATAAGGCACGCGTTACAAGTGTGGTGATTCTTCTCGGTTGCGGAGTGATGGCCACGGAGAGTGAGCGAGAGCGGTGCACAAACAGCAACAATCAGGAACAAATGGAAAAGAATGGTAGATGATGATGTTCCGCGGGCTCAACCAGAATGAGGAAGGGGCGCTGCCCACAAGAAAAGTGAATGGGCTACTGAGCATCGTTGGGTGGCTGGCACCGTATGTGGATCATGTAGCACCGTTGCGCCTCCGCATATGTTTAAGCATTCATTGCCACTTCTACATCACTTTGCTGTAACCCCTCTCCCACTACCACAAAAATAAACGAACATATTCGTCTACCCACAGCGAAAGGTTTCTTATTTGATTACGCTGTGCTGTAGGCATACCATTTCCCACTGAAGGAGTGACGTCCAGCAGAACTCACTGTAGTGTTGCAGTATCCGTCGTCGAATTGTTGGTCCCCCTCCCTCACACCCCAGCCCCTGGTTACAGAACCGCCTGCGTTCAGCTGCTATCTGTGGAGGCTTTTTTTGCCTTTCCCTGGAGAAGTCGCATCTTCTTTAGGAGGATGGAGGCACTACAGCACGGCCATTCTGATAACTCAAAGTACGACACCCAGCAGCAGGGGCAGGGCAGCTTCATGGATGATGAAATCGAAGAGAACGTCAGTAATGTTGCTGTGGAAGCAGGTAGTCCGACGATAACATCGCTTTCTATGTACCCTGCCGACAGCACCTCCGGTAATGCTAGCGGGCCAGTGCTAGCGGACTCTCGTGGCGCTCGCAAAGACAATTCGTGTGAAGAGTCTGGAGAACATACACGTAAAATTCCTCTCAACCGTAAGATGCTGAGGCAGTTTGGGGAGTGTGTGAGGAAAGGAACTGTTCCACTACGGATTGATACGGTTGACGGCAGCGGGTTACCACGGATGCACTCCGATATTGACAGCAACCCGAGTACGCAGCGTATTCCTGCTGCATCGACGAACATGTGCCCCCTTGGAGAAACCAGCTACGATGACCTCGAGTCGGCAACGATGCTAAGCAACCTTCGTGACCGCAGTATGACAATGGAGGAACGAGTCTCTGCGGTGAGCATGGATGCACGCCAGGGAAGCGTCTTCGGCTCTAAAGGACCATCTGCAGACCTCAATGAGAGTAACCTGGAGCTGTTACAGGAATATATTCACTCGGGCCGGCCTATCCCACTGGAGACGGGTACACTTCCGCGTGATGCGCAGATGAAAGAGGTATCCCAAGGGGAAAAGAATCATGCTTTCTCCAGTATGGCTGTGGAACCCAGCGTGGCTGTCAACTCCGCGTGTCGCAGCTTTCTCTGCGATCCTCAGCGTGATGCCCTAAGCGACGGCCCCGCTTCACCTCAGCGCAATGCCATGGAAGACTTGTGGAGTCAATGTACGACGTGCAGTAACTCGTTTACCTCGCCCCATGTTACCCGTGAGCACCACACGTACATCCTCAACAAGGCGAATCTCACAGAGTTACGTAAGCAGTTGGCCTCAGGCGGTGCCCAGCTACGGCCTGAGGTCCTCAACGGTGGTGGAGAGGTGGCGGTACAGATGCCACAGCGTCAGAGTATGTCAGAGAACCCGGCCAGTATGGTGGTTGAGGGTGCAGACGATCTCAGCCGCTACACGACCAGCGCGGGTAACTTGAACTCAGCGTACTTCTTGAATGCAACCTCTCCTACGCAGTCGGCGACATCCAGGGATGGTGAACCTGTCACGGATACCCACGGCCCCAGCCGCGATTTACCCGTGAATGAAGAACGCTCGGCCACGGACCTTTCTCAGCGCTTTGTTCCCTTCTCAAGGGGCTTAACCAGTGCCTCCCTCCGTACGTTCAAGGAACCGGCAGAGATGTGGCCACCGGAGCAGCACGGGCCTGTTAAGGTCCCACACCACCCTAGCGCACAGGCCATGCAGAGAGACAGAGCTCAAGGAGGCTTTTCCATGGCGGTCGAGACAGTCTCGCAGCCGTCTGGCTGCCTTAGCGTCACCCCCAGTGCCGCTGAGAAGTTGTCCTGTCTGCAAGATGAGTTGGAGCAGCTCCGGCGGTATGTAGACAACTGTATGGGGTCAATAAAGGAAGCACTATCAGAGGAAATGCTTGACTCTCTGCAGGTTGTGAACGATCGTCTTGCTGCCATGGAGAAGCTCTTCCTCCCCGATGCGGGCCACACCTCTGACCTAGAAAGAGCCGCCTCAGGTGCACGTACAGGAAGTCAGAAGGTTGCGTTGGTCGTTCAGTTCGCCGCGTCCGATGAATCGCTCCAGGAGTATTTTATTCCTCTCACAGATACAGCCACCGTGGCCGCGTGCAAGGAGGAAGTGATTCGGAGGCTGCAACGCAGTAAGGTGGCGGATTCAAGTCTTACCGTCACCAACACCGTTCTCCTCTTAGACAATCATCGGCTGCTTGACGAAGATGTGCTTGGCACGGACTTGGGGATGGTAGCGGGCTGCTGTGAAATGGCATTCCCGCACAGACTCACTCTTAGTCGGTTATCTGATCAGCGCTGAGACCAGTATGTAGAAAGAAATGTTGTGCACGAGGGCAGACGTACCTATGCACCTGCGGATGGTCCTGGTGGTGCATATCTCGTGGCTACACTGGTGTACATGCTTGTTTGGCGGCAGGGCCTTCAAAAACAGCCTCTTGGTGCGGAAGACTTGCGTGAGGGCAGGATTGAAACTTTAGCTGACGGAGGAGAAAACCAACCCGTTGCATGGGCATTGCCATATGAACGTCCCTACGGCAACACTCGAATGCAAAGGAAGAGGCGCTTTGTGAGGCGGACGTCGCTCCACGATAAACTATTTTACATTGGAGCCACCAACGAGATTGGACACGGCCTTCCACGTTGACCCTGGGCTTGCTTGCGTAAAGTTGACGTGTATATACAGTACTACAGCACTGCAGGTCACTTGTAACTGGGGCATCCTTCTTAGACTTACAATACAAGTAGGTTGCCAACTGTTGCTAATGCAATGGCCAGCACGTTGAGAGGATCTCACCATATACTCTACACGGTTGATGTTGTCATTTGCTGCACCTTTGCGTTATGAGTGTTATAATTTATTCAATTGCTCTCAGCAATGTGCAGTGGTGAAGTAGAACGTGTATGTTGGATGCACGTGGAGGGGTGGCACAGAATGTTGTAAACAGATGATACTGCCGATGCCACCGAATAATTCCAGGGTCATCCGTGTAGTATTGATAGGCTTCGTGTCGAGCGCTCTTTGATTGGGTAATAAAAACGTTTGTTCGGCGTGTCGGGTGCCACGTGTAGGAGCTTATTGATGGCATTTTTCATGCCTGCAACACTGTCTCGTGAGCTCGCTACGCTACCTCCTCTTTCCGATGGTGCGCAAGAGTGCGTCGACTACCATAATTTCACTACCTCAATGCATACGCGAAACGTACCCCAATGAACTCGTTGGTACACACACCAATAGTAGGTCTGTAGTGGCATGTAAAGACTTTTCTCTTGGTCACTCTGCTGCGCCTAAACGGGTTGTCTGCGGTTTTTTGTTCTCTAGTGCGTGGGGGGGGGGGATGCGTGTGGGTTTGGTTGGTGCCAAGCCGCTTGAAGGCTCTTTTGTTTTCTTCCGCAGGTGTTGCTGTAGGTGGGTTAGTCTTGGGTACCGTATGTCATTATCTTTTTATTTTTGTGACGTTGTGCTGGCTATGCTTTATGATCGTAGCTGGGCAAACCTTGTTTGCTGTAGTAGGCGTGAGACACCACAGCTGTTCTTCTTGTTGTTGTGAGGGATGTGTATAATCTCGCTGGTCAGTTTTTGTGTTTGGTTACCGGTGACAGTTCAATTTGTGAGCAGGAGTCGCTACCGTGCGTGCAGGGACAGCAAGAGAATAAATTGGGGCGCCCTGTGGAGTTGGCCTGGTGATGTGAGTCCTCGCCACACACACACACACACATATCTGGTGGACATCTATGTGAGAGGATATGCATTTATAGCTACTCTTGTGCTTATATCCTTCTGCTATAGACGTAGTCTCGCAGTTCAACCCCTCGCCTTTCAGCGTTGGGCCAGCGTCATGTGATAGCTTCTCGGCTTTGTCTGCACCCGCCTTGGTGTATCCTGTCATACCACGATGAATAGTTTAGCAAACGGGACACTTCTCGACCTGTGCTCGTAGCGATGCGGCCGTAACGGATATGCTCCACCCGAGTCTCCATTTGGGGGGGGGAGGCAAGGATGTTCACAGTCTTCCTTCACGAGCAAGGCCCGTGGAGGTGCACTCGAAATGGAGGTTGCCGAAGAGGAACTATACAGCATACCCTCTAGCCAGCGTACGCATGCTTGCTTTCTTATTTTGTGTGTATGAGGGGGTGGGTGTGTGGCTGTGCAAGGCTCATGCCTTTATTCCTTTCTTTGCCCTCGGCTGCTTTATAATGCGATCGTAACAGCAGGTCGTTGAAGACGACACATGTGTTTTCGCCTCAGCTGAGAATGGGATTGGTACCCTATGGGCCACCCTCGACCGTCCGCATAAGACGCTATCCCACATGTGTTATCAGGAATACGAATGGGTAGTTGTGGGGAACTGACTTCTTCCACGAGTTGCTGTAAGTACTCTATATCTAATGGGAGGAGGGAGGGGGAGTGAGCACTCGCTCTGCACCAGCAAGGGAATATGGCCACTACCCTTTTGGGCCTCGTGCACCCCATTTAATTCTGGTGGAAGTGAAATGCATGATGGCATACAGGTGCTGATCAAGAACACCTCTTTTCTTTTCTCAATGGAAATAGCCTACGGGACTGCATTGTCCCTCGTGGAAACGCTTAGCCTCTCAATCATCGGTGCGTTAGATGGGGATGTCGCTGCCTTTCTTTAGGTCGGCTATCTTGGCCTTTGTTGTTGTTGTTGTTGACTACCCAGTCGAACCTGCCTTTGGATTCCTCTGGCTTGCCTAAAAAGCAAACAAAACAAAATTAGCTCTCTGATCTCTTGGCAGAACTATTTTTCCTTGTCTTGTGTGTGCGGGCTGTCCACTGGAGAGCAAATAGGGTTTTCTACGGCACTATGAGCCTTTTTGTTTTCGTTTCATTTTTATTTTTGTGCACCTTTGTTTATTGTTTTGGTGTATCGTACGTGATGGGACTGCCTGTCATGAGGCATCCACCTGAAGTAGCTGCCGGGTGTCATTCGCACAGTTGACGCATGGAGACGGATCCCTCCGTCACTGTATACTTCGCCATCTTCCCACGCGGGATTGAGGATGTCGTGTACGCGGAGGTGAGTCAACGAGCCAGTCGCATGCCATCCGTCAAGGGGCGTGTGCGTATATACTCGACAACGCTACAGCAAAAGCACACATTTCAAGAGACGTTTGCGTGGACGAAGCGTGAGAAGCAGCGGCAATATCGAGCGAGCCATGCCGATGACGTGGACAGACATGGCTCGATAGACATTGAAGTTCCCCATGTCACGACATCAGTGCATGAGATCTGTACGCATAAACTCAGCACGGGCCGGCAGTACTCTTCTCCATCCCCGCCGACACCGGAAGAGGCTCAGAAGTGCCTTCGTGGCGCTCTTTTTTTTTCTTTGACCGCGACTGCGGACCAGCAGTAGTATCTCATTTTCTGGCTGAGGTTAGTCGCATCCGCGCTGTGGAGCAGGTATGCATGCATCTTGTCACTTGCAGTTGCAGGCTGGAGGTGTCCGAGGTGGATGCTTCACTACACAGCAGCCGCTCTGCCATCTCCAATGCAGTGCTGACTCGGCTTCGCGAGCTGCGAGCTGCTGCTGCTGCCGAAGTCATTTACGAGGACGGGCTAAAATCCCATCCGGTGCATCGCATAGCGCATAGCGTGCTCAGATGCCCACTGCTGGAGGGATCAGTGCTTTTTCGTGTCAGCGGCATGCGGCGAGACAAGAGCGTGGCTTGCCACTTCTCTTCGCAGGACCTTGCTTCGCATGTGGGTGAGATTCTCTTTGACATGTTTGAACCAGCCGGTTGGCGTGTGAGCATGATGTACCACAACGTAGAGTTTTGGGTGCTACATGATCAACACCACGCTCATATTGGGCTCGTGGTGAGCCCGCCTGTCTTTCCTCGCTGCGGGCCCCACTTGGATATCGTCGCGCAGTGCAGTATGGAAATGCTAAGACAGCGCGTGGGGCGAATGCTGGTGGACAAGCAGATTACGGGGACGCAGGTGAAGGCATTGGTGCCTCGCCCCTCCGGCTCCCGTTGTGAGATACGATGGGAGAAGGGGGAAAATGCCATGCACTACGGCTTGGCGTACGCCTTGGTGACGTATGCGGCCCTCGAACCCCATATGGTCCTCCTAGACCCTTTCGTCGGAAGCGGAACGGTGCTCCTGGAAGCCTGGGTTGCAGTGGACTTTGAGCCCTTGGCACTGCTAGGAGGGGATCTTTGCCGTAAGGACGTAGTGCGCACCACGCGCAACCTGAGCAGTGATGTCGGCTATTTGGTTACTATGGCCGGTCTGCCCCACCGGCCGGCAACGCCGGAGGAAGCACTTCTCATAGATACGCTTGGCAGATCAGTGGAGGACCGAGTCATGGGGCTCCCTCTCTCCTCGTTGCGGCCACAGCAGAATCTCTGTGCCACGGCCGAGCAACAGGCTATGGTGCAGCTGCTCACTGAAAAGTTACGTCACACCTTCAACTGCAACTTCACCGCCCTTCATAGTGATGGCACCCATCTGCCACTTCGTAACGGCACGGTTGATCGTGTGGTGTCAGACTTACCATTTGGTCGCCGATGTGGCAGCCATCGTGTCAACAAACATTTATATCCGGCGCTCGTGAAGGAGTGCTATCGCGTTCTAAGGGACCCAGTTCAACCCTACAACGGGGGAGCCGACGCCGTCATCGACGACGGTAGCTCCAATAGGCCGTGGTGGACACAGCCCAGCAGGCCCTCTGGTGGCCGTGCGGTGCTGCTGACTGTTGAAGGACGGCTGCTCTATGATACCTTGGAGGCACTGAAAGCGGAGTGCCCTTTCCAGCTTGTGGCGTCGCCGTTTATAGTGGACATGGGTGGTTTGTCCCCCTATGTGTTTGTCCTCGACAAGCGGCTGGTGTAATGTGCGTCGAGTGAAGTACATCTAACAATATTGAAGGCGTGCTCATGCGCTGTTTACTGCAGAGCACCCGCGTGGGCCGCTGATTTCCCTCTCCGGGGAGGCAGGGAATGACTTGCTGCCTGCTGGCCTCGTCTGCTGTGGGGCTTTATTCGAGATGGACACTGTATTTCTTGCTGCCGTTGTACTGGAATCCTTTTTTTCGTAACTATGCTTTTGTTGATGTCGTCTGTTTGTGGATGTACTCGGATCATTTCCACGCCTGGGATCTTTTCCGACTCTTGCTCATTTCGGGATGGCGCGACACCGTTACACCGCCCTGTTGGCACGCGCCTCCGAATAGAAGCGTACTGATATCGTTTGACTTCTCAGGCAGAAGGGGGGGGCTTGATTTTTGCTAGAACCTCTTAAGTTGACGGTGCTCAGTTTTTGTAGTTGCCCTCATGTCATCCGTGGATAGCAGAGGGTCGCCGGCTCTTGCACGTACTGACGCAAGTGTGCACGTCGCGAAGCTCAAGCATGCACACTCGATACGACGCGCGATTGTCCTTTCGGCCGGGTTCTTCCTTGTGATCGCCTGCATCCTCGTTCTGTCGAATACCTCTGACCATCCAGCAGGTGGGGAAGGCTCCAAATTGACTCCTAAACTCGTTCTTCTTGTCGCTAACGAACTGGGTCCTGATGACCTGGAGGCAGCGGTTCGGAACAACCGGGCACCCTTTATGGAGATGATAAGTCGTCTAGGTGGTGTTGTTGGCCGGATTGGTGGCTACAGTGAGGTGACGAATGCCTGGCTGGTACGTTTGCTGACCGGCACATCTGACACAGTAAACACAACGCTCGAGGGTTCTACTTCTTTCCTCCGCGAACTCACGACAGACGGTCGAAGGGTGGCCATCATTGCCGCGCTCAAGTACTGGTCTGGCACGCGCGCTGAATCGGATGGCCGGTGTGAGCGAATCGGGCTGTTTGACAGCGAATGTGTCGGCTCCCGCTGTCCCACCGCCGAAGCATCGTCCTACTGCAATGCCTTCAAGAAGTACGAGGCATGCGGTGACCAGTCCCAGCTGTACTGTAATGAAATTGTGAGGGGGGTTAACGATGCACTGACATCAGGTGCAGACGTGGTGTACGTGCAGCTGAACGCTTTACGTTCAAGCGGACAAGAGGAATCTGACAGCGCTGCACGCTCTCTGCGGACCACTGGCGAGATCCATTTGTTGGATAGCAACCTTGCGATGCTTTCGTTGATGCTATCTAGCCGCAGTAAGGACCATGGTGAAAATTGGCTCATTGTGCTTACTGGTGATGCGCAGAATAGCGCCAAGCAGGCTCCACTGTTCATGGCCGGGTATGCCGGTGGTGGGCTTGTACAGCTGAATCAATTGGCGAACACAAGCGGCCTGGCGGATATTCGCGGTACTGTTCATTCTTGGTTTGGCTCGAAAGCCCATGGGGTGGACCCCGCACGAAACATTGGTATTTGCTCTGATGGCATCAACGTAAAGAATTGCCGAAACGACTAGTGACGGCTGGATAACGGTAGCGTGATGTGGATTGTGGTGTGGTATCTTTGCTTAGCGCCGTCTTCCGATATGAGCTGTGTGTAGCGCCGATAGGAATGGCGGTATGGCCCTAGGAAGAAGGATGAGGAGTGGGAACATACAGAAGACATCTGTCAAGAGAGGCATTGGGACTCGAACGTCGTTCCCCCGGTTGTGTTAAAATTAGCGTTCTAACGTTGGACCGCCAGCACCAAGGCGCCGGGGAAGGGAGGCTCCGTACTGCTTGCGGCGCTTCTTCCTGCAGGTCGTCTACACATGATGGACCGTGGTAGTGAGATGCGGCAGCTAGTGCTGCGATGAACTGGAAGGGGAATCCGTCTGAATAAATAGCCAATGAGTCTAAGGGAACATCTACGCGGCAGGGACCGCATTGCTTCACTGGCGTCTTTGCATTCATTAATGTTGTTCTCTTTGTTGTTGCTGAGTTTAGCCCGTTTTTCTTTGGCTCAGCTGGTACACGCTGTAATGTTGCACCAGACACGCTCTCCGCTCTCCACAGGCGAGTCGATTCTATTTCATAACAGAGGGAGAGGCGATGACTCTCCAGCGGAACTCTCCCCACCGCAGTGGTGGGGCAGTACTTCCTCCATTACTCCAATGTCGCTTGATAAGGATACAGCTGAACGGGATCTGTCGGCGAATTCCCCCATACCGGAAGGTTCTCCTCCCTTGGCGGGGGTGATGGATATGTACTGCAGTCCCTCCCCCTCGCGAGCGGCGCCACCTGCGCCAGATAATTGTGCGATGGTGGTGACAACCAACCGCTCCCCACACGGTGGGCCGTCAGGAGCTAGCACAGCTGCGCGGGGTGAGCGGTTGGTGTTGAATGCGCCGAGAGGCACGGTGGCGCTGGCGATGCAGAATGACACCTCGACAGAGGCGAGCGATATGAGCACGGACATTGAATGGGTGGAGTCACAGCCTTCTCGTATGCGGGAAGTCGGACGACACCCCGTGCGTGAAGAGAACCAGCCCGTACACTCATCACCAAGATCGACGACTCGGTTTCAGATACCTTTAGCTACGACAGCAACTCCAACGTGTGAAGGGGCAAAACTAGCAGTCATGCGGCAGGAAGAGGGTGAGGCACATGCGGTGCCCCGTCCTACGGTGCTTTCCCCCGGGTCGTTCACCTCCCCTGCCAATAATGTGAATTTGAAAGCCAGAATGGTGTTCCCCCGGCGAGGTGCCGTTGGGGAAGTCACGTCTGCCACGAAGCTTACCAGACGCACCCCGCAGGATCCTAGCCTCCTATCTAGTACGAACAAAGAACGCGCGCGGGGCCATTGTAGCATGTCGCCTCCTCGGGGAGAAACGGTGGAGAGACGCCTCCCATTTTCTCGTCGAACTGCCGTATTGCAGGATTCAGAAGGCTTCTCAGAAGGAAAGAAGTGTGACACAGATGCTTCTCCACAACACGCAGCTGCAGAACGTTCACCCCGTCGACGAGGATCGGGCTCCGGCTCCCCTGATACTGTTACAGGTGCTGTGAACCCACATAGTCCGAATCCGCATCTATCACATCTGCGGAAGACACAGTCGCGCGGGAGCACACCGCCGAATAGATGGCCTACTGGGAGCTTCTCTAGCAGTTTAAGCAAGTCACTGCGGCAATCATCGCCGAGCACACCGAGCGCTTTCTTTTCTCTCACGCCGTATATCCTCTCACGGCCCATCGCAACGGTGCACATCGAAGTTCTGCCTGATCAGTACCACGCAGTGCATTTGTACAAAGGGGACAGTCCGCGTGATTTGGCATTGAAGTTTAGCAGAAAGCATCAACTTGATCCCGCTGTTGTTGTGGAGCCGTTAACAGCGTTCTTGGCAGAACAAATGCACGATGTCACAGACGTGTCCGTTGGTGGGAACTCGCCGACGTCGGTTAACAAAAAGCCTCGGTCAGATGCGGCTCCTGCGCATGCAGTCCAATCCACACCGGATGGTTACACCATCGAAACAACACCACCCGCCAAGCGCAACACTGGAGCGCAGTTGCCTTCATCTGCCACGGCAGTAGATCCGTTAAAAGGGCGCTCAATGCCGGTGGTAGAGTTTAGTGCTCGCTGCGCGAGCGCGCGGAAGGCAAGTGCATCCAATCGCCGCAGGCTGCCGGAACCTCAAGATATGACACCTACGCGACGGACCGAGGCCGCCTCAGTGACTCCGGTTACCAATTGTTCACCTGATTCCTGTTTGCATGTGGCCGCAACGTCTCCGCGCCAACCTGGTTGGAATGCCTCCACACATCTGGGGCCGCCGGAAAGTTCGTCTCTGTGTTGCCCACGCAGGGAGCGAAGTACGTCTGCAACACGACGCGAGGTCCCTCCACAGGTGGGCCTCAACCGTGTCCGTCACTCTTCCATGGCGGATGCTGCCTGCACACGTGTTGTCAAGCGTAGCAAGAGTGCTCCTGCGGCACCTTTCATCGCCCCAGCACCGACAAAGGCATTTCTGCTGCGGCAACGCGTTGCTTTAGAGAAATTAGAGACACAGTCTGTCGACGTCTCTTCGATGAATGACTCTGCCTTCTGCATCTCTTCGTCGTCCCACCGGGTGCGGGGCAGTGGAAGGAACGTTGCAGCCCATGGTTCTCAAGCACCCGCTCCCTCGGTAAAGCCCTCGATAGCATCCTCTCCTCCTTGGGCAACCGGTGATGAGCATGGCCGCGCTCATGTGGCAACAGAGAAAGGAGAAACTCAGTCCAGGCAGGCGGAGCATCAGCGTGCTGATGCCGTACCCAAATATGATGTGGGCTATTCGCCACAGCTCACCCCACCGTCACGCGGCAGAACGTTATCCTCTCGGTACGTGGACCCGTATCTTAACAGTGCACGCGCAGAGGGCAATGTTCGTGCTTCCGATCAACATAACCGCTTACGCCCCACTGGGATGAGAGCGGAGAGGGAGGTGGCAGAGCACAGCCATATTCGACGAAGTATTAATCCTGCCTCTGTGCAAGTGTTCAGATCCGTGGCGGCAACAGTGCACTCAGGGAAAAACACTGCCAGCCGTGATGCACCCCGTACCTCCCCCGAGCACCCAGAACCACACTCTCTGTTCCTACATCAAATACGCAGCCGATCATCCACTGTGGGACATCGGGACTCAACACGCACTTCAGTTGAAGCAGGACGGTACGCCGTCCAGGATCGCGACTCCACGATGCACCCTAGCTCACAACGATTACCGTGGTGTGTAGCCCCATCGCCCTCTCTGACATGTCTCGCCTCTGTATCCCAGCAAGCAGAATTCTGCAATCGTGGTGACCCTGTTGCCGACCAGGAGGAAAGGGGTGCATCTTTACTCTCAATACCCGGGAAACGAGGTATGACGTTGTACGATACCGATCCTCTGGAGCACCGCTTCGATCGTTGGGGCGCTTCTCAAGGTTGTCGCATGAGTAGAGCGAGCTCACCTACAACCGTGGCCAGAGAGGGCACCAAACGCTTCCATTTTTCGCCATTTCATGGGCGATAGAGCCATGCTTGGATGTGTGGTACCAGCAGAAGGAACAATTGCTGTTCAGTGTAGGTATCATACGACGAACGCAGACACCTGTGCCGCAACCTGTTTGTACAGCTACACGCGGCGATGGGGGTTGTTTGGTTGTGTCATTCTGGTTTAGATCCTCTTCTTTTTTTTTTTGTGGTCTGTTTCGATTGGAAGGCACGAATGAATATGTCGAGAAACATGAGTGTGGCAGCCATCTTGTTAGGATTCTGTGCTCGCGAATAGATTATTTGTTAGACCATCCCCACACAGACGCCTATGGGCATCCTTCTCTACAGCTGGGGCTAACGCGCCTTTCTGCATTGGTACCAGGGGTGGGAAAGCTGCTTTACGAGTGGATTGATCAGTGTGCTGCGCTCAACGATCACAACCTTTTGTTGGTGAGTTCTCCCTGTTCGGGCTTTACTGTTTGGCCGTCACTCTCTTTCTAGTCTTGTCTGTTCTGGGACGGCGCAGCTCGATATAAGTCTCTTTCTTTGGATTGTGCAATTGAGGAGAGGATACCTGCAAGGATAGTTCACGTGGTATTGCTCGACAAGAATGGCACTTCGGATCTGTGGACGGCTTCTCCGCAATGGTTCGATAGCGTACGCATCCCGGCGGAGCCATGGAGTTACTATTACCATGGGACACTCGACGCTTGCCACATCGTATCGCCCCGAGTCAACCACGTACGGCTCTTCCATTTCTATTCAGTCGGTGTCCTCAGCTGCATCAGATCACAGCGCAGGCCTGGCGGAGCTGAGCGAGATGAGGAAATCGTTGCTGCACCGGTTTGGCGTCCTTCTGGAAGACCGGCAGGTGTATTACAAGGACGATGCCGTATTTCGTCAACTAGCACCGCTGAGGAGCAGTTTGCAGGCACTTCTGATTGCCCTTCTCCATCCGAGCCAACAGGAGCCACTTCTCCGTGCGTTAGGTCACACAGAACTGTCAAGTAGTACTGTTCACGCATTAAAGGATGCTTGGCTACGTGTGCACTGCGGTACAGCAACAGTGACCAAGGAGAGTGATGAGCCCCTTACCGGTGGGCAGTCAGGGTTAATTACGGAGAAGCTGCGCTTCTACGGCTACCTTCTGATGAGCTCTATCGTTCGCTCAGATGTGGATGTTCGGCTTGTGCTGGATGAAATAAAGTCTGTTGACTGCATCGAGCCGGATGCGAGTATTTATCATGCGATCCTCGTTTCGCTGCTACTCCTGGATCCATTTACGAAACCATCAGGGAACGAGGAGAGAGATGCCTGTGCGGGGCATGCCAGCTGCGCCGTTTCCATACGTCGTGATTTGGTAGGTGACACGGCCGGCTACTACTTTGGCACAGCACTCTCACACGATAAGCAGCATTTCACTACTGTGACAGAGGACATGTGGGGTATCTTCTTTACTCTTTGCGCACTGTCGCATGCGGCACCGAAGCTGATGGACCTGTGGTGGGCTAGATTTCTTGCCTTCTGTGATGAGCGGCATGAAAAGCATGACGTGGCCGTTGGGACGACGTCTGCAGCATCACTGCAGTATCACCCCGTCCACGCAGCTCTTTCTTGGTGTGCCTCGAATCGTGACATTGAGAGGGCTCTAAAGTTTTTTCACGAGTCTAACCGACGTGGTGTGTACGATAGCGGCGAGGGTTGCGTAGTGTGCTGCCCACCGGGGAACCTCACCCGGCCATCTACTGACCCTCTTGTGCAGAAACTACAGCTCCGCTTGTTGGTGAAGCTCATGGCCACGGGTAAGTCCATCAAAATGGATGGCGGCCTCAAGGAGCTGGTAGTACGAGATGTGAGGCGGCTTATCCACCCAAGTGTGTTGTACCAGGCTCCGTATGGCGTGCTGAACGACCTGATCAGCGGCCTCTCTACGCCAAGTGCGATGAGACTGCTGAAGAACTACTCGGCGTGGGGCGAGAGAGGGGATGAGACGATTCCGTTTTTTCTCTGGGCATCACTTTTGCGGCGCTGCGCCCGTGACCACCACCTTGATGAGGCCCAGTCTCTCTTTGCCTTCATCCGAGAGCGTTTTCCACTGAGCCCGACAGAAAAGGGTGAGCTGGTGGTTATCATGATGCACATGTACGCCACGCTATCACCACCGGACTATGCATCGGCAGCCCACACCTTTATTGGGCACGTTCTGCGGCATCCCAAGGGTGAACCCAAGGTTGAGCCAACGGCCGAGCAGTATAACCTGCTCATGCGAGCGGCAGACTCACGCAATACTGCGATGATGACCTTCCTGGAGGGATGCTCGGCAGGTGTAGGAATAAACGAAGAAACCTTTGACGCGCTGCTGAACTCTACCTCATACAGCACAGTGTCCTCGCTGGGCCGCAAGCTGCCATACGATTACCCGAGCACAAAATTAGATGCGCAGCTTCGCATTCCGAGTAACGTGGACGCACACTTACGCCGCGAGGAAGCACAACAGGCACGCAACAAGCCTGTATATGAATCCACCGGCGATACGAGTTAGCTGGGTTAGTGTGGGGAAGGGTGCGGGAGTAATTTTCTAGTTCTCCATCCCTACATGTGGAGGTTCTGCTGAGCGGGCTGTAGACTTACACACAGGAGGTGGGCCTCTTCATGAGCGAGGCTGCTCCTACTCGCCGTGTTGCGACATGGGTGGTGGGTGTGCAGGTGTTCGTTAGTCCGTTTTTCGCCGCATATCGTGGTACTGTAGGCGTGGTGACAGGCATGGTATTGACTGCGCGGAATGGATCTCTTTTCGTTTCGTTTGCTATAAAGGATTCCATATTCGGCTATGTCCGCTCCCGTCTCTATCCCTTTTCTCCTTTTCATTGTTCTGCGTGGTGGGGATGACTGTGCTCGCGTAGTCGTTACGGAACGCCGTTATTATCTTTGTTGATAGAGGTTTCATCCTCACTTGTAACACGTCAGGGGGAGTTTTCCCCAATTTGCAGCAGAACAATGAGGTCGAGCGATATTCTTTCGACTCCGAACACATCATCTGGCCACTCCACCACCGGTGAAACTACCACGCCACATTCGTCACCTGTTGCAGCATCGCCGACGCGCAATGTGTCAGGTGACAATGTCAAACCCACCTTGGGAAGCCCTCGGCCTGATGTGTGCCGCATGGCCACAGTGCCCCTGATCACCCCACGCTATCAGCGCAAGAGCAGGGCGTCCCGTCGCATGGAGGTGACGGATTCTTTTGCGGATCACACCACGGCAACGGAGGCCCTGCGCCAGCAGACAACGGAAAGTCTTCATGTGTACAACGGCCAGGTAGAGTACACTCAGCAAGTCCATTTTCACACGTATGATGTATACAAGCAAGGTAGAAGTAAAATCTACACTCGGAGTGTGGGCTACAGTAGCGATGGGGATATCGTCATGCTTCGGGAAGACTGCTCCGAACCAAGTGATACAGGAAACACATTTACTCGCCGCAATACGGAAATCTCACCGCCAACTGTGTTAGATCCACGCGCGCGACGTCCTCTCACGGACACGGAGCTAAGCAGCGGCCGAAAGCTGCACATGAATCAGCCCCGCTTCAAGAAGTACCCCGGTGTACGAGTTCCGAAGAATCGCAAGCTCCTAAACCGCCTGCACAACGACTACTTTGCGCACGAAATGGCGCGAAACATCCTCGAACACGCGCGCCAGCGACGCGAAGATGGCATCGATGATGAGGTACCGCCCCGCCGGTACACGTTTACTGACTTACCTGCAGAGGTGGTACGCGCGTTTGATTTAAAGGATGACCACCAGGTGCGCGAGCTGGAGCGTTTGGGGATACGATCTACACCGCCACCCCATTTCGTTCAGCCGGCACGGCACCCAGACTCAGCGGATGCCCGCTTCTCAGCGCTCAATATGCGTCTTCGTGCAGAGCTTCAGCGTGCGTTGAACAGCGAGTTCCTTTCACAACAGATCGCCGACCTGGAGGTATGTTTCACAACCTTTATCAGGCGTGGTGCGACGGAGGAATCGCTACTGTTTAACTTTCTCGATGGATATGGGCGGCTTGTCTGCCATGGGGTGGCGGCATTCTACCAACTAGCTTCGCAGTCGCTTTTCCAGCAGGACGGAATCACCAAGCTCACGTGGGTTGGCTTCCCAAGGAGTAACAAGAGAGGTTTGAGGCGTGTCAACCTCCCGCAAGGTACTCTGCTGCAGGTACTGCGGTACAACTCGAAGAACCTGCCACCGAAGCATAGCCTTTCCCCAGTCGTAACACCCCAGCAGGCCCCCCACCCAGCTCCTGGGATGAAGGAACCGATGCCCCCTCTTGATCTTAACAAGGGAGATATGCCCTCTTCCACTGGAACAGAGAATGTAGAAGCTCATAATGCCACGGCCAGTCGGGCCAGCGATGCTAATGCAGAGGAGCAGGTGACATATAACAACAGCACTGTTTGGCAAACAGTGCACTCCAAGGTGCCTGAGGGAGGGCTCCCGGTGTACACGCCACTGCCATGGCCGATGTTGGCTGTGCTTCTCCATGTGCCCGACTGTGCCGCATCTGTTCCGACGGTGCCCCTCACCGCTACGCAGCGGAAGAAGCTGAGGCGCTCAGGTGGGCGTAGCCTATCACCTCTCTCCTGTGACAATGACGAAACAATACTTGTGTAGCGTGTAGTCTTTGCAGAGGAAAGGACCTTGGATTAATGGTGAAATACACTGTTAGAATGGGCGTTTATTCTGTCCCCACCGCTTCTCTGTGTACTGCTGATATAGTATTAGGGTTGACATAATTGCTGCTCCAGAGTTATGCCACTCCTTCTCTTCCTTCCTCCACGTTATTTTGAGCTCAGCTTACATGCATGCGGACTGTATATGCAGTGCTGTACCGGAGTTAAAAGGGACTCCGCACTCAAATATGGCTTTGCTGGTCACATGACGGAGTGGCTCTCTGCCAGTCACTGTATCTTCCTTCTTCCATTGCTTTTTTTGTTAGTATATTTGGGAATACTTAGAGATGCTTTGTTTTCCTGTTGCTCTTCTTGCTGCTTCGGAGGTGGTGCTATTGGGATGGGAGCGTGTGCCGACATCACTTTATAAAATGCAGTGGTGACACCTGTAACGCTTGGCGGTGCGACTCAGTGCGCGGTTTTCTTGTACTTTTTCTTTTCCAGTTACAAGTTGACGGCTTGAAATATTCACCCCTCTCTTTTCCTTACTGGTTGGTGTACGCCCCCACCCCACCCCATCTCATACAAGCACACTCACCGAGGTTTATGTGATGTTTTGCGAGTGTACGGCTGTTCTACGAGATGGGAGACTGTTTATCCGCCCCTTTGAGCATCTGGTCGTGGGAGGAAGACAGATATTGCTGGGTAGCGTCCTTGCGGTTGACCAGTGGACGTAAACCATCTCATGGGTGTTGAAGTGTAGTGGTAAATCCTCTGTTGCACAGTCTGAAACTTTGGTAACAAGAGCATGCGAGTGATTTCTTTGTGTTTGTTTGTGTGTTTTTTGCTGTTGATACTGTCGTTTGCGAAAAAAAATATTCCCGTTGTCTGTTGACGCGAGGTGCTTTCGTGGTGAATGAGAATACATGTATGTGAGGGCGTTGGGGGCGGGGGAGTAACATGCAGTGCACGAAGCGTTCCACGGTTGCCGCTAAGCAGATCCCTGTTGCCCAATAATGCACCCCGTGTAACAGAATCGTATTGACTTCAGTCCTACCTTATCGCTCCCCGCTTTTCTTTTGTTACCCCAACTGTACTCGTCTAGTGTAAATAGAAAGCCGAACTTCTGCTCTCTTGTCTTGTCAGCGGCGATATCGTGTTTTCACCCTGCCGTTCTAAACAGTACTTGGAGAGCACACCCGTTTCCTTCCAAGAGCTGGCGGGTGTGGCGTGGTTACGGGCGGCCGATCGTGATTTCATCATAGAGAAGGAAGCGAGAGAGAAGGGGGGGGACACGGGCTTGGCGAACGGAGTTACCCCACATCATAGTACTTAGTTAGCGAGCGGTTGCTAATTGCAGTGGTTCCGCCAGCGCTTACCGTTGTTTGTGTCGGTCCAGTGCTGGAGGGAATTCGTCCATCGGAAGAGGAGGTTCGCAAGGACGCGGACACTTCATTTGACTCTTTCCTAGTGGATAGAGCCCTCCGAGTCCAGATTATTCTCTCTGTGTAAGTGCATTGTATGCGGTTGGTGTACGGATCACCCCTTCCACCCGGACTGGAGGCTTCGACCAAAGGCGAGCTGCGCATCCGCATCGAGAAACTTATCTTAGATGACTGTGCTATTAATGAGAACCCGTTGGTGCAACTAGGTGAAGCACGTGGCCATAGGGGAATCAAAGATGCTGCTCATGCAGCGCTATCCACATCTAATCGTGTCACTGTGCCCGTGGAACACTGCGCCGTCAGTCCTCTCTTATGGGGCGAGGTGCATCCCACCAGCCAGTGCGTGCCACCCACTCCACAACAGCCCAAGCGGCACCCAACGACAATCGTGTACCCCATCAAAGTCCGAGAAGAAAGCTTTAGAGAATACCTCACCAACATGGGCAGCTCACCGCACCATGGACTGCAGTTGGAGGTATTTGTACCGTCGAGTTACAGCGGCCGCCCGTGCCTTCCTGTGGGGAAGTGCGTTGTGCCTCTGGACGAGCTGCACCCATCCAAGCCCATTCGTGGGTGGTTTAACGTAGCACACTATCGACGACCTGTCTTTGAAACCGCAGAGGCGGGTCACTTAAGAGCGGGAGACGCCAGCAGTGGTGATCTTTCCTCCCCAGAGTACGTTCCTATTGGTAAGATGAAGGTAGACATATCAATTGTATATCTCTCATCTTCTCCTTCTGCCCGCGGACGTCAGAGAAATAATCACAGCACACAAGACACAGCCGGGGCAGCCGGCCTCACACTACCCGCTGACAGGAAGAAGGTCGGTGCGCCAGTAGGGGGCATCCATGCAACGACAGGAGGAGCGTCCCATGCCTACAGAGTAGACGTAGCGGCTGATACAGAGTCACAGCAGCCCCAGGACCAGAATGATGATGCTATAGCGCTGCACAACGCGACAGTCGATACCCGTGCGGTAGAAACAATGGAGAAGCAGCGTAATGCAATGATCGACGAGCTACTAAAGAAGGGAATCCACTTGCGGGAACGCATACGCCGAGCCACAGGAGGGCCAACGGATGGGTATGCACCTGAGCAGTTGAGAGGAATGGACAAACAGGCGAATCTTACTCCCAAGTCTGTTGTTGGTGAGCAACTGCTGCTGGAGGGTGATACTGATGATGAGACGGTTTACACGTCAGAGTGCAGTGACGCAGAAGAAGTGGCTGTTCAGCTGCAAAAAGACGCGAATCAGCATGGAGCACGTGCGCCGGTCGCGGCAACAGGCTTTCGCTGCAGCTCGGACAATGCGGCATCCTGTCAGAGGGATACCCTCCACCGCCTGGATGCACCGCGGTCCGAGTCTCCCCCGCAGACGTCGGCCTTGATTCCCCGTATTTGTCGTCGCCGCACGGTACACCCGACACGGCACGGCGCCACTGTCGAACTACAGTTGAGTGGCATCGCGTTTGCTACCACCACGGCCACCGCGGATTTGGAGGAGATGCGTATCAATGTACGTCTATCGAAAGACATCGCAACGGAAGAACCCGCATCCGGCCCATTCTCGTCGTACATACATCAGGTGCCCCTTGCACAGCAAAGTATCTGTTTAACATTTCCTGTACGCACGTACTCGGAGGACAGCAGCCGCCTTGTAATTGAGTTCTACAAGGTGAAGTCGCAGCCCAGACTGGATGGTGTGAGCTTCACAGGGCTGGCAAGTCATCCTGCCCCTCCACGTGAGGTGGTCTCAGAGGATCTGCTGGGACTGTGCATTGTGGGGCTGTTTGAACAGTCGAGGATGATCACACTACGCGACCCGGTAGACAATCTGAGCAACGTCTTTGCCCATTTAGCGCTACATGTAGTAGAAGGTCACCACGGCACGACTACCCGCTCTGTACCGGGCATGCCGGTTATGAAGAGCACGAATCACAGTATAGGGCTCAACTCATCAGGAGCTCTTGGTAAGGCACACAGACTGCATACACACGTCAGCAACGACGGAGACATCTCCGGCCAGACAGATAGTGATAATGGAAGCGAACATACTCGAGAGCCGGCGTCGTCCGAATCAAGCCATCTCCTGATAGGCCCCCCTTCGGTTTCTCAGGGCCTCGTCCAAGACAAGTCTGGTACCAGGAGCGGCCACGAGTCATCCGCACTCCGCCCATCTGAGGTGGCGGAGATGTCTCGGAATCCCATAGGAGTGGGACTGCCCAATCATCCGGTAGGTGACAAACCTCGCTCCCTACACATCTCCATTGTTAGCGCGAAGCAGGTGCCCTTAGTGGAGGTGAGGTCACTGGGTGAGTCCCCGACAGGGCGATTGCATGATCAGTCATTATCCGTGGTCGATGCTCAAGAAACCTTTCATCTGCCTAATACCTTCTTTGCCGTGGAAGAGATATTTTGTGGGACACGTGATCATGTCCCACGTGTCGTTCCTGTTCCAGGATGGCGGACAACAATGGTACGCGGTGGCCATTACGATTGTACGAACATTGTCAAGAAGTCGCAGAACCCCGTGTACGGCTACGAGTGTATCGTTGCCTGGCAAGATGGCACCGCATCCGCGGTGAGCAAAGAACGCGCCACTCATCTCCAGGACTGTGTTTTAGTGACCCACTCATTACTTGAGCTGCAGTTGACGCTGTGGCACTGTGCGCAGGAGGGAGACAAGGGCTACACTGTGAAGACCGCTGACCAGGGGGATGAAGAGCATTTCTGGGCCAACGCCATGTGGATGGGCGAGGCTCGTATTGACCTACGGCCGCTGCGTTATCTGCCGCGCCTGGATGGTTACTACAAGGTCACCAGACCGCATTCTCCGCAGTTGACGGTTGATCCGACGGTCGGCGGCATGTCACCCTTGGGGGCGACCACAATAGCCTACGTACGAGTGTGTGCTTGTTTTTGTTAACCATGAGCTCCCTCAAGCCTATTCACGTTGCTAACACACCCTAAACAGTGAGAAGGACGTGGGGGGGGGGGAGGAATACCCGCTCCTGTTGCAGCCACACCAAGGAGGACTTCCCCGCGGTGTTGCATGGCGTGCTCGTGCAACTGTTCGACTAGGGCTGAGCGAAGTGCGCGCATCCTGGCGACACGGCTTTAGCACACAACACACACTCGTACATGCGTGCCACAACATGTGCCTCCATTTCGACAGAGAGTACAGGTGGGGGGGGGCTATCGGGACACCGGGGGAGTTTGTCCCTTCGTCGGTGGGCCTGAGTATCTATTGCATATATCTAACACACACACGGCCCTTGTGAAGGTTGTATCAGTTAAAATACCTTCCGTTGAGGATCTTTTTGCTCTTGTACTGCGATGGGCCGCTGCTCAGGAACGGCTGAGCGTTATCATGCGCCTACCATCGACTTCTGCTCCCATATGATATCAAAATCAGAGGTCGCACGTGGCACAAAGACTGGGGATGTGTATCTCCTTGGGTTGTACAGGTTTTTTTTCCCCCGTTGAGTGTGTGGCGGAGCAGTTAGGTGGCACACGACGTCATGTGAGGCCTGCTGTGAAATCCGGTCCTCACCATTTTTTTCCACCCATAGAGCTGTACAACAATAACTATCGCCACCGCTGAGGGTTTGAGCGAGTTGGTGAGCGGTTGCGTATGTGGCATGCCGGATTGGATGTCCTTCTCACCTTGTGCACATGCACGATGTGCGCTCACGTTGGAGCCGTGCAACCACACATGTCCGCAGTGTATTTCAGAGATATCTTCACTTTGCCCCCAAAATAATAGATATATTATTATTTTGCTTCCCCCCCCCCTCATTCCTGTTCGCCGTGGTGTATTCTTGGCAGCGTGCTTGGTGCATGCAGGCTCTGTAAGGGGAGTAAAACCTTTCGCTGTACGCCGCACAAGCCTCATGTTCTACGTTGTCTTCCCTGCCGACTTTGATACCAACAAGAGAAGGATAGTGCCATTCATTAGAAGGACGTTGTACACTATCATCGTGAGTGCAAGTAGCACGTGAAACGGTAGTGCGTATCTTGATGCACGTGCCTCAATCCCGGCGTAGGGGTGTCCTCGGACCAAGCGGAGCTACATCCGAGTATCACTGCGCCACACTCGTAGGCAACTGGCAGGAGGAACGCCAGGGCTTTGGCAAGGGAGAGAATCCCATCACGCAATCCCCTACCCTAGATGACGCTACAACATATAACACTTCGTATCAGGCCTTCACGGCGGATGCCATTGCTGGCGCTAAACCGCCTGGCTTCTCCGGCGCTGAGGGCAGGGGGGAGCTTATCTTTTACCATGGCGACATAACACGTCCAGTGAAAAGTCAGCTGACTGTAGGAGAGCTGGGCTATACGGACCAGGCAAAGGAGGTCTATACCAATGATGAAATACTGGACATGGAGGGCGTGTCGAAACGCGGGGAACAGACGATGAAACTGCGGCGCTCCTGCGGTACGGAAAGCACTGGCAAGAGTGAGGAAACGACTGTGAACAATGCGGCGCTTAAGGAAACGATGCTCCTGCGTTCCATGAACTCCAAGGGACGGGAAGTCGACAGTGCGGTGATGGACTCATCTCGTAAGGGCGGGTACGTGCCACCACGGATCCCGCCAGTAGGCCGTACGGCCGAGAGGGACCGATTTCTCTCTACCAAGCAGGTCACGATCGATGCCACAAGCGAGTATGCCAGTCAACATCTTGAGACATATCCTCTGACAAGCAGCGTGTGTGTAGGTGCATTCATGGCCTCCAAGAATGATCCCATGCATAAGACCAAGCTGCGCACCACATACATGGAGTTACCCCGGTAATGGGCATGTAGACCAGACAGTGTTGGGATTCGTGTGTACATAGCCATTCGTTCAATGAAAGAAAGAAAGTCAGGAATCCCGCGAGAAACAACGATGCCGGACAGACCAATGTGAGTTAGCTAGCGATGCTGCGAAGCTGCGCATCGAACTGTCAGTACCTTTCTTTAGATGCGTCGCGATGCTGTTGATTATCTGTCTCTGCCGAACAACAAGGAGCGAATGTGTGAAGGTAACGGTAAGCCGTAGCTGTGTGCTAGGAGAGTAGTGCTCTCTCCAGTGAACTTTCATGTTGCCTCGTTTCTTGTCCACTCTCTGTAAAACTGTTTGAATTTCAAGCGAGCTGTTTTTCGTAGTTTCCCTCGTATCATTGCTTCTAGGTGGATATTATTGTTTTATTTTTGGAGTTCATTTCTTTTACTACTCATACAGCAGCCCATCACGCAATTTTTACACTGCGCCGAACCATACGTGTACTCTGCCCGCCCCACCTCACCTATAATGTCTCTAAATGTCTGCGTGGTTGCCCACGCCAGATACGTGGCGACCATCGAGGCTGCCTTAGCCTCGATGGTACCGAAGCAGGTGAAACAGATCGTGTTCGGCAGCTCTCTCCATGACTTCCGTCATGTGAAAGGGAGCGGTGAGCCAATGGTTCTTGTGATTGGGGCCCCCCATTCACACGACGTGGTGAAGGACCTTTGCGACGACCACGGGGCAGCTTCCAGTCGGCGTGTAAAGTGGATTTACAGCCTTACCGCTGGTGTGGACGCCTACCGGCTGAGCGAACTCGAGAAGCACCTCACCGGCGTTCCGATTTATAACGCCAAGGGATGCTTCTCTGGCATCTTGGCGGAGCATGTGGTATTCGCCATGCTACATTTCAACCGCTTTCCTTGGCGGCTCGTCGCCTCCAAAGCGGCGAAGAAGTGGGACCAGTTCAACATGATTCAGCTCAGCGGTCAAAAGGTGGGCATTATCGGATACGGCGACATTGGAAGGGCTTGCGGCAAGGCCGCCGCTGCCTTGGGAATGGAGGTGACCGGTGTGCGTCGCTCCGTACCGTCGGAACCCATCGACAGCAACGGCGTGCGTGTAAAGCCCATGGAGGTGGTGGATGAGGTTATCGGCGAGTCAGATTTCATCGTCGGTGTACTGCCAAAAACAGAGTTTTCTGTGGGTTTTTTCAACATGGACGTGTTCCGGAAAATGAAGCCGACCGCCGTCTTCATTAACATTGGCCGAGGTGTGACGCACAACGAGGCCGATATTGTAGAAGCACTTGAAAAGGGTATTATTCGTGCTGCCGCGTTGGATGTGTTTGAGCAAGAGCCACTGCCAGAGTCATCCCCACTGTGGGGATTACCCGACGAGAAAGTGCTTCTGTCCGCCCATTGTGCCGACATGACAGAGTCACTAGTCGGCACCACCGTGGCGCGCTTTACCTCCTTGCTGGAGGAATATCTGCAAAATGGAGCTGTGGATGCCTACACAGTGGATGTGAAGGAAGGCTACTAGGGATATCTCGTGAACCGATAAGTAAGGGCACTCGCTGGGTGGCCCGGCCGTGCCACCAAAATCTGACTACTTTGGAGTACGTGAGAGGCGCTACCTTGCAGTTCCATCACATTTGGTCGTCACTTCTATTCGGGTACCTTTGTGCAGGGTGGAGGGTGCTGTTGCGGGTATGTGAATAAAACGGCCTGTAGAGCACTGCAGTAAACGTTTGGTGGCCACCGCATTTTTTTTTTTACGATGATTTCCATGCACGCAGCGTCGGCTACATCAGTGTGTCGGCTTCTCCAACAAAGGTTCAGTGGGCGTGATAGCGTTAAGGAGGGGGGGGTACCCAATACGTTCTTTTAACTGCACAGGTGGCTTCATTTCTTCTACATATTACGATAATTCTCTCCGCAAGTACACCGACTGCATATCTGACTTCTTCTATGATTGCAATTGGTTACTCTCTGCGAAGCGTTCTTATTTACTATTCGATAGATGGAGGTGGTATGATGGCGGGAGGCTGCCAAGCTGCGTCAATGGTCAGTGCGATGCATCGCCCATCCGTCAGGTATGGTTCGTTTGTCTTCTGTCGGGCATTGTGAGGGGGCCGTACATGGACCGGGACGTGAAGATGGAAGAAAAGACGATGCCTCTTTCTTTTTCGTGTGTGGGAGGGGGATGTGAGAGGGGAGAGGGAGGGGGGTGAGGGACGTACTGTTGTACATCCCACGCCACTAGGCGCCACGCATCCTCACGGAGTAGGAAAAATAAGAGATGCAGGTATTGTAGCTTTCCAGATTACTCCCTAAAAGGGAGATGGCCAGTTTGCCATTCTTCTTCACATATGTGGGGTGTGGAGCATTGAATGAGCTGTTTGCGCCGCACCCTCGCTGAACGGCCTGCCTACAGGGCACTTTCTTGCCATCGTGCTAAGGTGACCTTTGAGATGCCATGGCACGACTAACGCCACCTTTTCACCGCAACAGCGGATGAATATAATGAACCTATGGCTTCCCGTCGTTCTTCTCCTATTTGATTCGACTCCACTGCACTGGTGTATATGTGTGTCGATCCCTTGGCGTTAAAGTCTTCGCTGATAGCTCATCGCACCGCTTTCCAGTTGTCCTTCGCATCCCAATGACCAAGGAGCAGCCCATACTGTGTGTTTGCTCATCCTTTCCCGGTAGAGCAGAGAAGATTGCGGAACGCGTAGAAGGAAAGCTTTTTGATTGTGTTTTTGTAAGCACCATCGATCCTTCCACCGAGTTCTCTCAGGCAAAGAATTCAGGCCGCGCGATCATTCTGGTAGTGGCTGGTGCTCTTGGGCACCATGCTATTGCTTACTTGTGCGATGATTACAAGAAGGAGCCGAAGGATCGGCAGGTCAAATGGATCCACAGCATTCCAGCGGGGATTGATTTCTACGGTCTGGATTTACTGCAGAAGGAGATTGCAGGAATTCCGTTTACTAATGGCCGTGGTGGATATTCCGAAGTTCTCGCCATGCACAACGTATACTCCATTTTGTATTTTAACCGTCAGACTTCCCGCCTCCAGCGCAACCGGCAGGAGCGGCGATGGGAACCCTTTGATGTAGCCGATCCACGCTGCGAGAAGGTTGGAATCATTGGCTACGGCTCAATTGGGCAAGCAACAGGTCGCATGTTGAAAGCGATGGGTATGACCGTGACGGGCGTCAAGCGGAAGTCCGGGCCGGATACAGATGAATTCGGCGTTCGCCTGGTATACGGGGAAGAGGAGCGCGCTCGCGTCATTCGCGATTCTGACTACGTGGTGAACGCGCTTCCAGCGACCTCCGAGACGCGCGGTTTGTTCAATATGGACCTCTTCCGTACGATGAAGCCGACTGCTGTATACATCAATGTTGGACGAGGTGAGACGCAGAACGAGGCGGATCTGGCAAAGGCGTTAAAGGAGAAGGTGATTGCTGGGGCCTCCCTCGATGTGTTTCAGCAGGAGCCGCTGTCAAAGGATTCCGCCCTGTGGGATATTCCAGACAGTCAGCTGCTCATAACGTCACACAATGCGGGCATCTCTAAAACATCTTTTGATGATACGGTCTCCATTCTGGTCAAGAGCGCAGAAGAGTTCCTGAGGAGCGGTAACGTGGTCGGATTTCGTCCTGACATAAAAGACGGGTACTGAAGTTGCTGCACAGCAGGCAGTGTGTCTGGCAATTTGAACATTCTCTACGGTGGAGTGATTAACATCCTTCATAACATCCATTTGAGCAGTGAGCTAATTGCTTCTGTTGCAACTACGCACTCTGCATAATTCGCAGAGTCTTCCCACCGTTTGAGAAAGGGACGGTGCCAGCTAATAATGGTTGCGTTCACGGTGTTCGTATTTTGTTGTTTTTTTTGAGAAATATTCAACCGTCGTATCATAAGTATTGTGCGACAGACGGTTTCTACGTTTACATTGTCTGCTGTTGCTCTTGTAAGGGCGGTTACGAAATAAAAGCCCACGTGCGACGAGCCCAGCGCATGCCGCCTTCTCGATGCAGCTCCTTCTCTGCAGGTACCCTACGCTCATAGGAGTATCTGGTGCGGTGTCATCAGTCTCGGGCTAGTGCTCGGGATCTGTTGCACACTTTAAGTGACGAATGATACTTGCGCTACGCCCGGTATCACAGAAGGCAGCTGGGCATCAGAGGTATCAGGAAGAGAAACAAGCATGCGGTGGGCCAATCACGTTTTGTCTTTGAAGTGATGGAGTGATTTCTTTTTTTTTTATTTGCATGGAGGCAGGCGTTTTTGTAAACAGCTGGACGAGCATTATTTCCCAAAATGAAACACAATCGTCTGGGGTGTGGGGAACTTACGCACTCGTCCCATATTGAGGAGGGGGGGGGTGCGTTCCGCTCGATGGGGGTTTCCTATTTTACTCGAAGATGTGATTTCGAGTCGCCGTAATATTAGCTTGTGCATCCTCCGATGCGGGCATCACGGAAAACCGTGCGTGTACCATGCGTGCGCAATGGAGGTCGGAGGATATGTTTCCCGCTAAGGATGTTGCTTCGGAAACGGAGCAGCACAGTACGCCGACGAAACCTTTTTCTTTTTTTTTTCGACGCTTACGTGCTTTTGGTGCTGTATCTTGGGGATAGTCTTCTTTCTTTGGCCTTGTGTCTGGGGGCGGGCCTTTTAATACTGAGTGAAATGATATGCTATGTATGTACTGGAAAATCCACGTGGCGTAACCGTGGATGCCTCAAGTGGCTCTGCACATGCGGGTCCCCCTGCAGGCTCTGGCAGTGTGACCACAAGCGGCCATGTTTCTAAAGTTATTATTGTGGTTTCTACCCGTTCTGCGTACTTTTTTCAGCAAAGGGGTGTTACTCAGCAAATGCGAAGGCGCATAGGCGTTGCTCATGTCCAGCAGCAACAGCAGGCACAGCAACATATGGCAGAGCTGGGCGCCCGTATCACTGCCGAGCAAGTAGGGCAGATTGCGGATCAGCTGGAGGGGTTGGAGCAGCATCTGCGCCTCCTTGCTGAGAAACATAAAGATGAGATCAAGCACGATCCGGTGGTACGTGCACGCTTCCGGCAGTTAGCGGATTCCTTGGGAGTAGATCTCATTTCATCCACGAAGAATGTTTTTTCGGGCGTGCTCGGTCTCGGCAACTTCTACTACGCACTTGCGAGCAAGGTGGTGGAAGTGTGTATGAAGGAACGAAAGTTCTGTGGCTCTTACGTGCCCCTTCAGCGTGTTTTACAGATTGTTCAAAAAAGTTACGACTCCACGGCTGTGGGTGAGAAGAAGCGAACTGTTCTTTCAGTGGAGGACGTCCTCACAGCGCTGAAGAAGTTGCGTACTTTAGGAGATGGCTACCGCGTGGTTGAGTTGGGGGGGGTGCAGTACATCCAGACGATGGTTGATGGGGCGCGGGGCAGTGACCAGGTGCTCCTTCTTAATTTTGTCTTGACGTGCCAGCAGAAGCAAGTGCAGGACCTTCATGCCGCCACAGTAGCCACCCAGGCCCCCGCCGCCCTATCTGGTGCTTCGCAGCGACCCGCCGCCAACCGCCACCGTATTGGTGCCTCGTATACACTGAATTCCCACCCACTTGCAAAGACGCTTGCCCGGGAGGACGTAGCAATTCCATTCATTTCTCAATGTGTTTCTCTGACGGAACAGCAGGTGGTGGAAGGCCTAGGCTGGGAATCTCATCGAGCGCATGCTGCACTGGAGCGAATGGTTCAAGAAGGCTCGGCATGGGTAGACTTCCCGATGGACGATGGCCAGTGGCCAGATCAGTCTGTCAAGGCGTCAGGGCTGAGGGAGGTTAGGCACCGTTCCAGAAGCTCCGAAGGGGAGCGTGTGGTCGTGTATTGGTTTGTGTCGATGACCTCCCTCTCTGGTGACTGATTCACCTAGAGCTATTGTTGAAGGGTAGGGATTGGCCTCTCCTGTTGGAGGAGTTGATTAAGATGGGGCGCCGGATAGGTTCCGGCGACTAGCGGCTGATAGACGCCCCCTTATCATTGAGCTTCTCACACGTTCCTTGGACATGCACTTTTGCCCATGCTGCGCCATGCTTTGCCTTCTTGAATACACCAGAGGTAGATTCTCCTGTTCCCGCACAGTTCATCGAATGCTGTTTCAGCGCCGACTGGGAAGCTGAGGCTAGTTGACGTGTGTCGGCCCACGTAGGGTTGGAATAAATAGAGTAGATTAGGAGCGACACCAGCCATCAATACGTAGCGTCTTGCGCACTACACTGTGCCTCCCTGCTCATGCGGATGCGGCTAAGAAGTACGAAAACACTGATGGGTCGTATAAGTGCAATACATTCGGTGTGTATTGTGCCACTGAAGCAAGACTGTGCTTTGGTAGCTTGGTGACAGACTGGAGCCTTGCAGACTGACTTGAAGGGGTGGGGAGAGAGGGAAGGCATCTGAGTATCATTTTGTCTTGGAGACAGTCGGGTGATATGTGGATTTCCGTACTATTTGTCTTTGTGGTCGTTGTCGTTGGAGTTGTCGTTGTCGTTGTGGTTGTGGTGGTGGTGGTGGT
>JAIZPF010000012.1:177864-214759 GCA_020509355.1 Blechomonas ayalai | reverse complement strand
GGCTACTACAATTTGCTTGCCTCGCTGAACGTGAATTCGAATGTGTTGCTTCGCACGGACGGACCATCGGTTCCGATTGAAAATAATCCGTTCAAGGTGGCCGAATACTATGCCATGTGCGAGATCCAGTTGTATCCTGAGAATCCTTACGTGGCGGAGACGCTGACGCAGCCAAACTTCATAAAGGGCTACAAGGATCTGACGTGGGCGCAGAAGAATTGGTACGTGCTGTACCTAATTTTCGCCATCATTCTCCTCGTCGTGCTGCTGGTAATCATGCTGTTCTGCTTCTGCACCGGGTTGGAGCCCCCGTACGAGACGCCCATCCACCCGATGGTGCTCCGCGAGCACATGGACTTCAACGACGACACCCCGCATGAGTACAGCAGTGTGAGCAAGAAGAGTTCGTTGAAGCGTTAGGCGAGACATTGGCTCCCCGCAGGTGGGTGTATTTCGTCAAACTAGTGTGGCCACCCGCACTACCGTTCTTGAGTGCGCAAACCCCTGCATGCGAAGTGGTCGTCGTTTTTTTCTTTTCAAGGTCTCCGTTTTCTTTTCTTTTCTTGCTGCTGCGACGTCACCTCGTTTGGGGAGTCTCCAGTGTGCTGTGGAGTGGCAATGCATGCCCCCGGTGGCGGCCTGCTTTTATATTTGCCTTGATGAAGTAAGCGTGACTGTGGGATCTTTGGAACAAAGTAATAAGAAAATGAATAATGCCAAGGGCCCTCTGGCTCTGCGGTAAATGGTGCCCCCTGTTGGGTTATACGGATGTATGTCGCGGTCACAATGCGAGTCGTGTTGTTGGCTGCTCGCTGCTGCCTTTTTATAATGACGTATGTGCATGATGTAGAGGTGTGTGTAGTAAATCAGAGTAATGCACTTCGTGTAGTGTGGCTTTTCCACGGGAACGGCTGAAGTCGAGCGTGAGCGGCCTTGCTGGTGCGGTGCATCTACCTTGCGATTCTTTCTACTGTGACCCGCCACGGTTCTCTCTCCCTGTTCTTATCTAGCGTCGTAGTGCTCACACTTCCCCGAGCTACGCTCGTGCACAGGAGGACGGGTGGGTGTGCTGGCTCTCCTTTGCTGTGGCAGCGATGGAGGTAGCGCGTGACAAGCCCCGCATGGCGATAAAACGGACGCGGTGCGATGCACCTGAGGTCGCCCTGTTCAGACGAGGCGCGGTGCCTGCAGTACGGCCAGCGAGGGTGCACTTTGCGTTTGCGCCATCCAGGGTGCCGCGTGTGGAGCCCGAGCTGAGCAGTTGCGACGCTCCGGGTGCCTTGGCCGCTGGGACACCGTCGTGGGTTGCCTGTGTGACTCGCCTGTGTGAGGCGCGGCTCGGGGATGCGCGTGGAGATGGGAAACGTCTTTCTTTTCCTACGAGTATGTCGGCCGAGCTGGCGTGCATGGCTAGCCGTGACGCTGCGTTGCTCCTGGCGGCGCCCATGTGCCGCGGAGGCCGGCTGGTGTGCGCGGTGGAGGAGGTTCTGCGGGCGACGGCGGCGTTGGAGGAGGCCGCGCCGCCGTTATCTTGCAATCCGGGCACCGCCAGTCGCACTGCGGCGGTGGCTGAGAGATAGCACAGCGTGTGGCACTCACGCAGGGGTGGCCAACCGCGACGCGCACGTGGACCTCTGCTCGACATGTGAGAAGTAGTCGTCTGCTCGTCTTTCCCATTTTCTGTTTGAGCTCTTCTCGTCCCACTCCCCACGTCCAGACGGTCGTAGGTACTTATCTCAAGGCGAGTATTACTGTTACACCTCCAGCGGAGACGCGAGGATGCTGTCGTGTGCGATGATGTTGCCTCGTGGCCTAGTGCACTGTGCGGTGTTGGTATCCTTCGTATCAACGATGCTGTCGCTGGCAGGGCCGGATGTTCCGCCGGACGCCCTTGAGTTTCCATTTGGTGACATGGGTGCTGCGTATGCCATTCTTGACACAAATCGGACACTCATTGATGTGCAAATGCTGTCCTCCGCGGAGTGGTTCAGTGCGAATTGGTACGTGATCTGCTTTCTTGTGTTTCTTTGCGGGAAAGAGGATGCAGTGGAGGTGGCGAAGGAATTAGTATTAGTAGGTGCCAGATTGATTGTTCGTATTGCTACCAGTAGTGGGTTAGTTATACTGGAGGAGCTGTGTTGTGTTTTAGGGCTGCGAAGTTATCTAACCTCCTGTAGGGGAGAAGTGTTGTGGAGGAATGTTTTGTATTTGATGAGCATATTCGGGTGTATATTGTAACGACGTGTTTCGACCGGTGGGGTTCCGCCTTACCTTGGGTGGTCAGTTGTTTTTCTTCTGGCTTCGTGGTGGAGATGGTACAGTAGCATTTTTTTTTTAAATGAGAACTTTTTCTCCCGTATTTGTTTACATTTGTTTCTGTTCCATTTTGCGGGTGTTGTGAGTCTGCCATGTGGTGCAACATTTTGCACCCTGTTCACTCACACAGTTCCGTGATGTGGGCATGAATTTGAGGTTATGGTCGCGCTTAATGTTAGCTGTGCTTTGCTCAGTAGATGGTGGGTGTTTGCACAGTGGCTTTTTACGGGAATGAGTTTTTCTTCGTTTGATTCATTTGTGCTTGTCTGCTATTGTTGGTCGGTCGGTATAGATGTAGGACACAAGCCATCCACACCACGTCACTTATTGATGTGGCTGGATGAATTGCTCATGGTTTTCTGCCGAGGGACCTCATGATCGTTCTGCTCCGTCGTGTGTCGGCTGACGGCAATCATCGAGGGCTGGCGAGGATAGAGAAAATTTTTTTCTTTGTTTTACGGCAATGCTCATATACTGTTTGTAGAACAAGACGTGCTCCGGTAGTGTGCATGACTAGTTCCGTGTGGACTCATGTGGTCTGATGATTGAAATGGTATAGCAGCATTAGGAGGGCGGCAAATGACGTGTCGATCAGATGCTATTGAGGCTTATGGACAGCTTATCTGCGCAACCAGTGCTGAGTGCTTGTGTTACAGTGGTCTTGGATATTTGTGTGTTTACGGCGTGGTGCAACGTGATGACGCTCAAACGGTCTTCTGAGGGTGTGGTGGACACAAAATGGAGAGTTGAGTATAAGGCACCCTGCTATGAATTTCGTAGACCGCAATATAATGGCTTGATGGCAACGCAACCCTTACCATTTCGAAAGGAAAAGTAGGACTGAGAAAAAGTGTGAGCCTCATGCCTCTTTTGTGCATTGGTGATGCAGCTTCTCTGAACCGCGTACTTCAATTCGCCCCACTCTGGCTTCTTTTCTAATTCCTCCTACCTTTAGGGTTACGCTTGCTCATTTCAATTTTTATTTTTATTTTTATTTTTGTTCGCTCTGTGTGTGTGTGTGTGCCTGTGTTGCGCACGTGTGTACTACTGTGCTTGGTGAATTTGCTACCAGGATTGAAGGGAACCCATTGAAAGCTTGTTTTGTTTTTGTTTGTACAACACAGTTATCTATTTTAATCAGGGTATTAACAACAATCTTGTTACCGAAAAGGGGACTACACAGCCTATTTACGGCGAAAGGCCACAATGCCGTGTGAACGGAACGTCCTTCCAGATACGGTGAGACCAAGCCACTACGAGCTCAGCATAGAGCCCGACTTCTCCGCTTTCACCTTTAAGGGCCGCGTTGCCATACGGATTGTAGCAAGGGAGCCCGTGAAGGAGATTGTGTTGAATGCATGTGAGTTATCTTTTCAGAGCGTGCAACTCAGGGGACAGTCAGATACAACCGTTACGGATGTCCCGATCAGTGAGGTGAAGTTTGATGAGGACCTACAGCGGGCTACCATTCCTCTCTCGGACTATTTGCGGTACGAGGCTACCTTGATTATTGAGTTTAGAGGTGTCCTGAACGATAGACTGGCTGGATTCTATCGTAGCAACTATACTGTCAATGGGGAGGAGGCGTATCTTGGTACGACCCAGTTCGAGGCGGTGGATGCCCGTCGTGCTTTCCCGTGTTGGGATGAGCCCGAATGTAAGGCAGTCTTTGACATGCGCATCACTGCCCCGAGCCACCTGCTGGCGCTCAGCAATATGCCTCACATCAGTATGGAGGATGCGGGCAACGGCCGCACACGTTGGACATATGCCCCCACACCTGTCATGTCCACGTATCTCCTTGCTTGGGTCATTGGCGAACTGGAATGCCTTGAGAGGACGATCAAAAAGGTGCACAAGAATGCTGAGGGGCGTGAGGAGGAGACGCTGGTGCGCGTGTTTACTACACAAGGAAAGAAGGCGCAGGGAGCGTTTGCCCTTGACGTGGCCTGCAAGGTTCTACCACTGTACGAAAAGTTTTTCGACATCAACTACGTCATGCCGAAGCTGGATATGGTTGCTATTCCTGACTTCGCCGCAGGTGCAATGGAGAACTGGGGTCTCATCACTTATCGTGAGGTGGCATTGCTCACGGACGAGAACTCAAGTGCCAAGCAGCGGGAGTATACGGCCATCGTCGTGGCCCACGAAATTGCCCATCAGTGGTTTGGTAACCTGGTGACGATGGCGTGGTGGAAAGAGCTGTGGCTGAATGAGTCCTTTGCCACGTATGTCGAGTACTGGGCGGTGAACAAGCTTTTTCCTGAATGGAAGGTCAACGCGCAGTTTGTCTTTGATGAAGTCACGCGTGCCTTTGAGTTGGATGCCCTACGTTCTTCTCACCCGGTGGAGGTGGATGTTTCTAATGCTCAGGATATTGATGACATCTTTGACGCCATTAGCTACTCCAAGGGTGGCTCAGTGCTTCGGATGGCGGTTGAGTTTATTGGGGAGGAGGCTTTCCAGCGGGGCATATCTGCCTACCTTAAACACTTCTCCTTCCGTAATGCTAACACAGTGGATTTGTGGAAGTTTCTTGGGCAGGCAGCCGACCGTGACCTCACCCCAATCCTGGAATTCTGGACCGGTCGGCAGGGGTACCCGATGTTGACGGTTGCCTTCTGTGAGGAAAACAAGCACCTGTGCGTGAGCCAGAAGCGATTTCTTGCATCAAACGACGTCAAACCGGAGGAGGACGAGACTGTCTGGAAGATCCCACTGATGTACACGATGTGTGTGGCGGATCAGGTGTCCACGGAGCGGGCCGTTGTGGACAGCCGTGAGTTTCGGCTCCCCTTCCCGTCGACGCCCACGTGGGTGAAGCTGAACGTTAACCAGAATGCCTTCTGCCGCATTATGTACAGCGATGCCCTTTTTCAGACCCTCCTTCCCGCTATCGCGAAGAAGACGATCAGCAACATTGACAGGTTTTCACTTCTCTCCGATTACCACGCCTTCGCACGAGGAGGGTACTGTGGTACGCTCCAGGCAATGAAGTTGCTTTCCCACTACCTCGAGGAGGATGACTACACCGTTTGGTGCGCGGTGCTCAACATGGAGGCGGACGTGCGCATCATCGTGGCGACGGAAGGGGAGAGTGCCCTGGCAAGCCTCAATGCTTTCTGCCGCAAGCTCTACAGCGCTGCCATGCGGCGGGTGGGCTACTACCCCAAACCGAGCGACGATCATCGCGTCACCATGCTGCGTGCGGTGCTCTTCTCCCGTTTGGCTTTGTGTGACGACGAGGAGGCGAGTCGTGTGGCCGTGGAGATGTATGAGCAACGCGCAGAGAAGCCGATTCTGTCCGATCTCCGCCAGACGGTCTTCACCGTTCATGTGAAGCGAAACGGTCGCGAAGCACTGGAGGAGGTCAAGGCCTTGGTCGCTTCTGTTTCGGAGGCTGATGAGCGCGCTCAGTACCTCCGCGCTGTGGCGGCCACCCCTCTTGAAGGCGCCGTCGGTGAACTTTTTGATTTTGCGCTCTCTGACAAGGTACGCACGCAGGACACACCGTACCTGTTCGGTGCCCTTGCAGCAGGCACCCGCACCAAGGCCTTCTACGCGACGGAGCTGATGAAGCGTTGGAAGATTATTGCAGAGCGCTTTCACGGCTTTAGTCTCGGCCGCATGGTCAAGTCTCTGGAGTATGGCAATGACGCTGCGGTGCTTGAGAAGTTGACGACATTCTGGTCATCACTGCCCGACAAGGAAAAGGCCGGGGTTTCGCGCAGCTTTGAGCAAGGCTTAGAAGGCTTCCGACATAACCTTGCGTGGGCCCAGAGGGATGCCAAGGAGATTGTAGAGTTTATTTCTAAGGAATGAGCTGTTTTCCCTTCTACAAGCGCTTTTCGGGGAACCTATTAGCTTCAGTGGGCACGCGGGTGTGAGTGTGAGGAGGCACGTAGGTAAGGCGAGAGACTGCGCCATGAGACGGTTAGGGGCACACGGTGCTGGTTCTCGCCTTACCGTTTTTTGTTTTCTTTTTCTTTCAGATGCTGGGCTGTAATGTGTTCACGGCAGTTGAACTGAGGTAGCAAATGACACGTCCACTTCGTCGCTGATGCGGCTGTGTTTTTTTTCTTTTGGCCCTCTTTATCGCATTCTTGGTGAATCCCTTTTGTGGACATTGTGATCCCATAGGATTTCTTGATAACGTTAGTATGCCTGTGTGGCACACTTTGTGCCGCTTCCATCCTTCGCTAAGGCGAGTCGGTAGTCCGTATGTGGGGTTGGCCTATAGGGTGTTTCATGATACATGTTCTTGACGTGATATCGTGTTCTCTCTCTATTAGAACATGGGAGAATAACTGCTGAGGAGGTAACCTCATACCCAGCCCCGCCAATTTGATTGGTGCACCGGCCAGAGTTTGTATCTCTTTCATTTCATGTGCCAGAGATCGCCAATCCCCATTTTTCTTCGGCGTGCTGTGGCTTTAAGCGTAAGGTGTCTCTTTCTTCTTATTTTTGCTTGCACGACAGCACATTTTTTGCCCTAGTTGGCACGTTTATTTTTGGGCCGAGGCTATCTACGTCCTTGCTTCCATCCTTCACCTTTGCGACACCACCGCAAAGAAGGTTCGCCCGAGGACGTCACACGCACATTTTCTTGCCTACTCCCTTTTGCAGCATTTGATTCACTTATCCAGTCATGTCTGAATCTAGGCCGTTTCCCATTTTTCAATTTCCACAAATGCCCAGCGAGATGCAGGGGTGGCTTCAGCGTAAGTGGTACATCATATTTATCATTCTCCACCTTGTGCTTTTCGTCGTCTTCTTGGGTGTGCTATTTGCTTATCAGTGCTACACGCCACCACACCGTCTGAAGGATACGTATGAAGATAAGTCGACGACAGAAGAAGCTGATATGGCGATGACTGATGAGGACCGTTACAGCCCGACGATAGAGCCTCGATAGTGAGCAATCGACGACAAGTGGCGCCTGTACCAATCAAGGCAATCACTTACACTCTGAGGCGGCAACGCGGAGCAATTGCAACTGCCCCACTCCCTCTCCCTCCTATAGTCGAGGTCGTGCTGAACAGTCAATGCTAAGTGCATGACTGGGTGGGTGAAGCCTAGAGGGGGAGGGATGAGGTCGCTCTCCCACACTTCACCTTTTGTCTTTACTGTTTTTGTTTTATCATCCAGAAGCATGCTTGATTGAACTTTACGACATCTGCGGTTGGGTCAGGATGTTTCTTCTCTGTCGAGAGAATCCTGAGTGTATCGGTACAGCTAGCCGGACCTGGGCAAGATAGGTTGTGAAAGTTCCAAGGAGGGCTGCTTGGCCATAGAAGTGTGCCTTTGTAGCGAGGATAACTTTCTATCTACATATGCCCATTCTCGAATGGATTGTTTTGCAGCACAGCACAGTTGATGGAAATGGTATCCAGCGCGCGTAACAGTTCTCTCTATCTCTGTGTGTCTGTACCCGTTGCTGGACTGATGGCGGGACTGGTTGTGGCATACGGAGTAGGTGAATGCTGTTTCTCCATAGTTAACTGCGCCACTTGGGCAGGTTTTCACCCCCCATCCCTGGGCTTAACAGGGACGCTTTCCCATTGTAACTTTGTGTGGACGCTAGCGAGCGAGTGCTCGTCGCTAGGTTGTATGTGTATATGAGCGCATTCATGCCCTCTCCTGGTGAATGAATCTTGCAGCCTGTCTACATCTGGTCTCTGGGCCGCGCAGTGGCAAACTGCGTACACGGAGTAAGGCGATTGTTTTAGTTGTCCCCAGTTGCTGTGCCTATTGACTGCATCCCTAGGGATTGGACCTTCCCACTGCCAATTTGGCATTTTTATTAAATAATCTTGTAAAAGGAATAAGGGCCACATCATCCGCACCGCTTTCGGTTCTTTCCTCATCCTTTTTTTTTTTGTAATATTACTTCGATACCTATTTACTTCAACTCGACGTGTTTTGCTTGAGATGCCAGGCCCTCTTCTTGCTCCCACTGCCAGCCTTCGGCAGTCACTTATCTGTGATTTTCTGAACGCAACGATTGCCCCGCTAATTGAGAACTTTGGAGCGCGGGCGGTATCACAGATGGCGGCTTCCATCACTAACGGGACGAAGCCGCGGGACCGGACGATGACGCAGGCCAACGGCTGGGTGATCCCAGTCGCAGTGGTACTTTCTCTGTTACTTCTGTTGGGTGTATCCGTTGGCGCGTTTTGCATCTTTCGGTTTGATGTGCGCCGACACACTGCGGCATTTGTCGACGAAAGTGTGGAAAGCCTTGGTGAAGGGAGTTCAAAGTAATATCGCGCTGCTACCTTTTGAGCACCATCGGGGGCCGGTAGACGGCACACCCCATACTATTCAGGACTGACCCCATGCCGCGCTGAAGTTGGACGTTGCTGAAGTAAAGAGGGCAGGTGTTACTCACTTCCGCGTCTATCATGATGAATGCGCTGACCATTCTTTTTTTTTCTTTAGTTTGGCTGTTCATTACCGCCACGCGAGAGGCGGTGTGCCAACAGACCACATTCTGTAATGACTCTCGGGGCACGGGGTTACGCTAATGTCCACGGTGTTCGCCTGACTGGCCAGGAGGACAGTTGTTTTGATGATGATGATAGGGATGCGTGCCTTGCACGACGCCGCTCATGATCAAGCGACCTAGTGCTGCTCGCACAAGGTACTTTCGAAGCTTTGTGCGGCGCAATCACTGTGGCTTTGCTTAACTAATTTGGCTATGGTGACCCCGCAGGGGACGTGATGCCTTCAACTAGTACCTTTTTTTCCCGCTCGTACTACTTGCGTGGAAACAAGCACTTGATTTATTTTTGATCGCTAATTGGTGCGCACATATTGCGTCAGGGTATCCCCCATTTGTGGTAGCGTGCATACATTTATTTGTATGTGTGTGTGGGAGGGGGGGGGGACATGTGACGATAGGAATTGTTGTAGAGGCTGAACGGCTGTGGGTGTCTACCTGTGTCTGTACTTCCAGAAGCCGTGCATGGGTACATTTATCCACTGGGGGCTTCCTTATGGTAGTGAGTGACGGTTTCTAGGGTGTAGCTTTTCTTTTCTTCTGGTACCCTTCTAGGGTACTGAGTCATTCCAATACTTTGCATCCCATACATCCGCCTGACATTATAGATAAACCGCATCGCAACCTAAAGGGGTTGGTAGATCTTGCTGGGATGCACAGGTGACCGCGTCTGTGGCTTTTTGGCTGCTGCGTTTCCTTTGCCGACCTTCATACGTTCTTTTTTTTTTTTCCATCTTTTGATTGTGCCTCATCATCAGTGAACATTCGTCTGGCAATGGATGCAACTGGTGAAACGTTGCGTAGAATGGTGGGCACGGGTGCTAGCACTACACCTTGTTACTATCGAAAACTCTGCAGCAACGAGGGCATTTTCCACCAGGAGAAGTCTTCACAGGTACTTGGTGGTGCTATTTTGCTAAATAGTCCAACTGACAGTATCTGGTCTTACGAGCAGTTTCTTGACCTTCGGCGGCTGCGTGATCTACCCAAGGGAGGGGAGGTATTACCTCATGCAAGACATTCCTATTATTGCATCTGTGCAGATGGTGCATACACTCGACTTAACCACTATCTAAGGACGCGTAACGGATTATCTTCAAAGGACGTACCTTTTTTCTGTGATGCAGTTATTGGTGACATGGATAGCATTTCCGCGAACGTATGCACGGGAGGTTCTGACGATGCGGCCACCGTTGCTGATAGCCACGAGAGGTTCGACTTTGTCGGTGAGTATGACCAGGTACAGGACATTCCGATGGATGTGCTGAAGCGACTGCATGACCGACTCACAGAAAGGCACGCTGCCGAATGGAAGGGAAGCGGCCCTCACCCACCACGTTTGCCGTTTTATTTGCACATCCATTGCCAACTGTCCACGGACTTTGAAAAGGCCGTGAGACTGTTGCAACGACTGGAGGAGCACTTCCCCGATACGTTCGCCCGCTACAGTGACGAGGAGTACCCTAGCGCCCTGTGCGCATCGCCGACTTTGGAGTTGGTGCAAACTGGTAAGGCAACGATCGAGGAGGTATGTATGGCGATGGGGGCGGAGGTGACTTCTACTGAGCTTGAGGAGAGGGAGCAGGCGCGCTGCTTCTCGTTGCTGAAGGAAACACTTCATGGAGTAGAAAGGAATGACTCTGGTACACCTTTGCTCACTAAGGTGCTCCCCACTGTAGTCGTCTTTGGAGCGCTTGGGGGCCGCAAGGATCATGAACTTGGGGCACTTAGTTGCGTGGTGAAGTTTGCTAGAGATTATCATATCGTTCTCACAGACGCCTCCAACGTTATCTTTGCTTGCTGGCCCGATGGTGTCACACAGTGGCTGCCGTCTCCTGCGCTGGCGGAGGACGGCGCTCGTGGAGAGGGCAAGATGTGTGGGATAATTCCCTTTGGCAGGTTGCTTGAGATGGAGACAACGGGCTTTTTATATAACATCGTGAAGGGCCGGCCAGACCGCTGCGATGCAGTAACACAAACAAACCAACTAGAATTCGGCTTTGGTTCCCTGATCTCAGCATGCAACAAAGTAACATCGCAAGTAACGACTGTCGATATGCGGCCATTGGTGGGATGGCAGCAGAGGACACACCAGTCGCTCACTGATTCATTGTTCAACCCCCCTACGGTGATAACATGTGAGTGTAAGACAAGACACTAACTACATATCGTGCGCCACTGTAAGCGTTGCTTCATGCGTGACAAATAGCCAACGTTCGCTCTTCCAAATAACCTGTGCGACATTTATTCCTTCTTCTTCAGTGCAGCAATGGTGGTTTTGTCGTAGTCACCGAACCAACCCCGTGCACACCACAATCTTGCCTCAGCGTCAGGGTTAGCTTTTTGTTCACGGAACAGAAAGGAGAAACTACAAACTATGGGGCTTGCTAAGGTGCCGGTGATGCTTATTGCAGAGGGCACATTTGTTTTGGGTTTCTTGGTGCTTTCCAGTTCCTGCATACTAACTGTTATCTGCCTCGTTCCTCCGTGACCTCTGTGCTCTGTACTCTGTTTAACATCTGTAAAGGGTTCCAGTTGTTTTTTTGCTAAGATGGCCAAGAAGCACCTCAAGCGCCTCTATGCGCCCAAGGACTGGATGCTGAGCAAGCTGACCGGCGTGTTCGCCCCCCGCCCACGTCCTGGTCCCCACAAGCTGCGTGAGTGCCTTCCGCTGCTGGTGATTATTCGCAACCGCCTCAAGTACGCTCTGAATGCCAAGGAGGGAGAGATGATCCTACGCCAGGGCCTCGTGCATGTGGACCACCGCCCCCGCCGTGATGGAAAGTACCCTGCTGGGTTCATGGACGTTGTTGAAATCCCGAAAACTGGCGACCGCTTCCGCCTCATGTACGACGTCAAGGGCCGCTTCGCGCTCGTGAACGTCAGCGAGGCCGAGGGTCAGATCAAGCTGCTGAACGTTGTGAATATCTACACCGCTTCCGGCCGTGTGCCCGTTGCTGTGACCCACGACGGCCACCGCATCCGCTACCCCGACCCCCACACGTCTATTGGTGACACCATCGTTTACAACACCAAGGAGAAGAAGTGCGTGAGTCTCGTCAAGACCGGAGCAGGCAAAGCTGTTCTTGTGACCGGGGGCGCCAACCGTGGCCGTATCGGCGAGATCATCTCCATCGAACGCCACCCTGGCGCGTTTGATATCGCCCGCCTGAAGGATGCCGCAGGCAACGAGTTCGCTACACGCGCTGCCAACATCTTTGTCATCGGGAAGGACCTCAACAACCTCCTCGTCACCATTCCCAAGCAGAAGGGTCTTCGCATCAACGTCATCCAGGAGCGCGAGGAGAAGCTGATCGCCGCCGAGGCTCGCAAGAACGCTATTGCTCGCGGCCCACGCAAGTCTCGGAAGTAGTGGTTTCACACTGAGATTTATGGCCTGGCAGGTGGATGGTAGTTGTGAAGGTTCCGCGAGAGAGAGAGAGCAGCTGTGATTTCGTCTTCTTTTGGTAAAGCGGGGAAGCGCATGAGAGTGCGCCGGCAGCAAGATGGCAAAGAGAGGCCCTGTGGGGTTGTGTGCTTGATACTCTGTGGCCCGTACGTGGTGCCGTGCTTCTTGAATCTCCCTTTCCTCTTTCTGCGCTCTCATACCAGGAGAGTTCCCAATTAAGCACTTCTCTTCAGTCTCTCACACCACCCCGTCAACGCTGCCGCCGTGAGGGGACCGTTCATCCACAATGGCGATTCTTGGGTTCACTTCCGCTGCGGAGGTGTACACATACCTGACGTGTGTGCTACTGGGAATCTCGCTGCTCATGCCCTTGAACGCACTCACTTCCGCCCCAAGCTTCATGCTAAACTACTACAAGTACGTTACCGGTGATCCATCAGCTGTGCCAAACAATAAGTCGTTCTGGGCGAACATCTTTGCCTTTTACAACCTAGCCTCTGTCGTGACGCAAATCCTTTGTGGCCCTACGGTGCTTGTTCCGTGGATTCGCAAGATGTCCCTCACCACTCGTTTTATCGTAGCATTCGTGCTGATGATGTCCGAAGTGCTTGTGGTGGAGGTGATGCCCGCCGGCGGTGTTTCGCAAACGGGGGCCATTATTGCCTTCTTCATCGTGACCATTGCCGCCGGCGCTGGAAAATCGTATCTTGAGGCGACCAGCTACGCCTTGGTGAGTAGCATGTCTGCCAAATTCATGTCGGCAGTGATGTTCGGCTGCGGCTTCTCCGGGGTGATCGCCTCGGTGCTGCAGTGCATCGTTAAGGCATCCATGGCCTCTGACTACGAATCTGTCAAGACGCAATCTGTCATCTACTTCAGTCTGGCACTGGGCATTATGTTTATCGCGATGCTGATGGCTCTTTCGCTGCGCTGGAACAGTTATGCACAGACACATGTCGCGGAATTTCGCGTTGCCAAACGCCTGAGAGAAAACGCTGCGCACCTTGGCGACCTGGCGCCACTCGCTGTGCAGGAGCCGGTGTATAATGAGGAAGTGAGGGTGACGGAGGCTAACGGAGGCCCCACCTCTGAGGCATACGGGCACATTCCCACCGAGGCGAGTACTGACGAACCTAGCGGGTCGAAGTCGCTGTCGGAGGACAGGAACGTGGTGTACACCAACAGTGTGGATACGGTGGCTGATGAGGAGTTGCTGGACCACGCGAACATGACCACCGCCGAGCAATTGCAGCACACGCGCGTGCTGCCGATCGTCAAGCTCATTTACCCGTACCAGATCGCCTGCTTCTGCATCTTTTTCGTGTCCCTGTTCATCTTTCCATCGCTGCTCATTGTCATTGATCGTGAGGATGAGTGGTTTTCCACAATCGTTGTTCTGGTCTACAACTGTGGTGATGCCATTGGCCGACTTTCGTCGTCTATCAAGTGCATCTGGCCGTCCCAAAAGGTTCTGCTTGTCGTTGCAGGCCTTCGATTTGCCTTCATTCCTCTCATTTTCTTGTGCATCTTCGGCCAAATCCCAGGCTTTGTGGCACCATGTATCATCACCTTCTGCATTAGTCTGACAAATGGATTCTTCGGTGCTATGACGATGGTGTTGGGTCCGATCACGCCTGGCTTGAAGACGGAGGGGCAGCGTGTGATGGCTGGGCAGCTGATGGGAATTGCACTACTTGCAGGTGCGTCGGTGGCTTCCCTTCTGGCCTTGCTTGTGGTGCTGTTCATTCCGTAAGCCGTCCAGGGGGAGCGGGTGACGTGTGTTGCCGCTTAAGGCGCCGTAGGTGCGGTGTGTAAACGCTTTTTCTTTTGTGTCAGCGGGTCGTGGGCTCTTGTGGCCATGCGCCTGCTTCGATAGACCTTGATCTGAATCGAAGCAGGCGGCAGGTTGTTGTAACGCTCTCCTTGTGTTTCGTGCTCAGAGGTTGGTGCAGTGGGGGGAATATGTATGAATTGTGGTGCACTGGATACAGTGTGTACGCCTATACCGATCTGTCTGCAGGGGCGAACGTCCCCCGCGGGGTTGCAATTTTCTTTATGCAAGGAAAGCGGTTTTCCTGTGGGATGAATGGGTGTCCAGAGTGCCGGCATTCATCTGCAGCTAGGCATTGAGCATTTCTGCATGATCGTGCTGCATTAGGACCCTTCTCTCCACTCCCGCCGGGGTGGACCGAAGGAAAGCAGTAAAAGTTGTTGTGCAGCGGGTACTGTCTTAACAGTTGAACATCAGGACATGCCCTGCACACTGCTCGTTGCGGTTTGAGGTACCCTGGCAAACGCGTGGGAGGGTGGTGTGAGAGGGATAATAAAGCAAGTAAAGGATTTTACTGAGCTGTCGTTATGGAATGTGGCTCGATCTGGTGTGTCTTAATGTGTTCTCGTTTAGATGGACTACCTTTCCATAGTAAAGGAGACGAGGTGTGATGCCATTTATTCGCTCCTTGGACGACTGAAGTACCGAGGCGATCTCTCTCTCTCCAGGAGGGAGGGCCGGCAGTGGCTGGTAGGGTAGTAGTATCGCACCCTACCGCTGTTCCAGAACGAAAGAAAAACAGAGACACTTTTTTCTTCTGGCGTATTTAGCGCAAAATGCTGCTGGTGTGCGTGTTCTGCTAATTGACTGACGCGAGAGATGCATGGTGAGCCTGGGCTCAACTTGGTGGGGGAGGGGGGGTCGTTTCTCTCTTTGGCTTTGGGTGTTGTGTGTGAGTTGTGTTATATCGATTGTGCCACAGGTGGGGAGAGGTGATAGTTCGAATGCTCTGGTTTTTCCGATTTCTCTGTTGTGTTTTTTTTGCCTTTAGTTTGTATTTGAGGTTCGTTTACTTCTACATCAGTGTTTTTTTAAGGTCAGACTTCTACGTGTGCTGGGAATGCCAATTCGGTGCTACGGAGGCAAGTATTCCTCACCAGGCCAACCTGCAGGTAATTCTGTGGGCGGCAGGACAGGTTCACTTCCGGCTAAGGGCAATGTGGTATCGAAGTTAACTGAGCACATGGAAGAGGACGCTGTGCCTCTGGAGGAAAAGGTGGTTGCCAGTCCAGAGCAGCGGCTTATCGCAGAGGATGGGGAAGGAGCGAAGACACCAAATTCCATTAAGGCCACTGAGATTGAGATCAGTGATGTTGATACTGAAGGAACTGCCAGTACGAAAACTGTGGAAAAGGCTGGAAAGCCCGTTCAACAGAGTCCAGCGGCTGACACGTGCTCGTACACCCTCCGAACCGATGAGAAACAATGGAAAGTCTATGAGACAATTGGAAAAACAAAACCCATTCCTCAACTACGTGAACCTCGCCGCATAAAGGAGTACTCCGAGGTGTCGGCGAAGGACTCCTTGTACCGCCTGGTGGACAGCCATGATGTGATTATGGTTGCTGGTGCCTTCTTTGGGGATGAGGGAAAGGGTAAGACAGTGGATGCAGTCGCTCACCATCCCAAGTGCACCTGCATAGCTCGTGTGAACAGTGGTGAGAATGCTGGCCACACCGTTTTCGACAAGCAACAGCGTAAGTTCGTATTTAACCTTGCTCCATCTGGCTTGCTCACAGAAGGGAAGCGCAACTACGTGGGGCCTGAGTGTGTCATGGACCCAATCAGCTTCATGGAGAAGGAGGTGCAGCAGCTGATTGATGCCCGAATTTCTTACCACGATCGTCTCTTTATTGGCAATGTGTGCATCGTCACGCCCTACCACAAGCTGATTGACTTGCTTTCGTCGCCGCCAAACTCGTCCACCCTCAAGGGCATGTCGCCTGCGCATGCCAGCAAAGTCACTAAGCGCGGGATCCGCCTGGACCACATCTTCAACGATGAGGCAACACTCAAGTCACGTCTGCGAAAGGACATGGATACCTACTATGGTCTTTTAAAGGTGATGCAGATTTCTGATGAGGAGGTTGTGCGCCGCTGCCACGAGGAGAACAGCGACGGTGTACAACGCGTACCCGACTACGTCATAACTTTTGCGCAGACGGTTAACAAGGTCGAGTACCTCGCTAAGCTCTACCGTGAGCGGGTGCGGGATAACGCGGCCTTTCCCCGACGCTGCGATGTGGTGCACGAACTGCACGCCGCGCTGGCACGTGGCGAAAAAGTGATGTTGGAGGGGCCACAGTCGTACTGGCTCAGCAATGCTCGGGAGAAGTTTTGGGCTAGCACGACGTCGGCTGACACCTCCGCCGCTGGTCTTCTGGCGACCGCCCAGATCAACTTCCAGCGCTACCGCACGGTTGTGATTAATGTGCACAAGGCGCCTGGCAGCAGCCGGGTAGGAATCGGCGCATGCCCAAGCAGCTTTGTGCCGCAGGACTACTTCTCAGCTCAGCACATCAAGACGCTCAACGATGTCCCGAAGGGCATGTGTGTGGACTTTGATCGCATTCAGGCTACCTTCTTCCGTGAGGCTTTTCCCAACCACAGCGATCCAAACACGTTCAACGGTATCATCAAGCCAGTTGAGTATACGGACGCTACTGGAACGTATAACATTGGAGTTGCGATGGCTCTTTCCTCGGCGATCCACCACGGTGAGTGTGGGGCGGTCACAAAGAAGCCACGTGTCTGTGGCTTCTTTGATTGCGTCCTTCACCACGAGGTTAACGCCGTACAAGGGCCGTATCTATCCATCTCCGCTGTTGACCGTGGTGATGACTACGACAAGATTGGCGTTACGATTGCTTACATTTATTATCATCCCCAGAAGCGTGTGACGGAAGTCAACGGGCGAACATACCGCAACGGCGATATCATCCACGCTGGCGACCCGGTCCCTGGCGAGGCGGCTCTATATCACTGCTACCCGATTGTGAAGCTTGTGAACGGTTGGAAGGGGCACCCCATTGCGGCGACGAAGCGAAAGCGCTTTACCCCATTGCCTCGTGGTGTCTGCGAGTTTCTGTCTACTGTCGAGCATTTTACAAAGTGCAAGGTGCTGTCCATCGGAAACGGTCCCAAAGGATCGGATATTATTTACCTACAGCAGTAAGTGTGTACGGGGGGAGTATCTTATAACGGCTAAAGCCGATCGCCTAGCGCATAGCTGAGGAAAACAAAGGTACATAGCATTGTAGTAGTTTTGAATAGGGGACCACGGCTGCTTCGGGAGGAAAACAGCTCACACACTATGTAATTCCTGTTTCCTCCTTCTATCTGCATGGCCTCCTCCCTTCCCCCGGAAGCTATAGTGCGTCCTACGCGTGCGGTCTCTTTACTGTGTACGGAGCGTTAAGAAACGGAACGGCTGGTAAATATAGTGTATGAGAAAAGTATATACTTGCGGCTCCACTGTGGATATGAGTCTGTCCAAGCAAAAAGTATGCGGCGCCAACTGTATTGATTAGTGCTGGATTGTTTTCCGTTTCCTTTTATTGGGCCTCAACTGATGTTACGCCGAGATGACGATGCTGTTTACCATCGTTTTTTCCTCAAATTGTGAGGTGTGGGGTCGTGCGGTGTGCTCACATCGGGCCGATGTACAGAAACTCTCAGGAGGACGAACATCCCTGTGTTTACGTGTATATCCACACAGTGGGTGCGCGCGCTTTGGTGGAACTGTAGTAAGACATGGGGTGGATGGGGTTTACTGCTTTCTGTGGTGGGTGCTATTATGTGATATGCCATATGCAATCATGACCCTGTATGATCATTTCCTCCGGATCCCTCTTGGATCTCCTTCTGATGACCTCTTAAGGTTAGACGTGCTACGCGCAAAGGTGATTGCCTACCATGGCGGAGTTGGAGCAGGAGAACGGATTTGAGGAGAACGTAACGTTGAGCAGCGACGTCATTCAGGAATCCGTGGCCCATCTGCTTCGCAGCAAGCTTGTCAGCGAGGAATGGAGTCCTATCAAAGTCAACGGCTGGATTGAGGATATCGAGAGCACCGTGTTGAAGGACTTGGCGGACCTCAAGAAGCCCTTCAAGTATGTTGTCAACGTTGTAGTGATGCAGAAGACGGGGGCCGCCTTGTCAACAGGATTTATTAGTCTCTGGGATAACACGAAGGACGGTATGGTACATGTACCGTTTGAGAATGACACCATTCACTGCCTAGTGACCGTGTTCTTTGTAAAGATCGACTAGAGAGACGGGTAGCGGACCTCTGTACGTGGTGGTGCGGAGGGGGTGTGTGGCATGACCCGATCCACCTTCTTCCGTCTTCAATGTTGTACGTGGCGGTAGCGCCACTGATGGGGGGAGATGGTAAGATATTCCCGTTGTGGCACATGTAAATGAAGGGACGAAGGTGAGAGTACCTGGAGCACTGTACAATTGGATACCTGGGGCGGAAGAGGCGAGATTGCTGCCATCTGATTCGCGCCATGTGTGACGGTGCGAATCAGATGTGTCTCTGCTGCTTCACAGCATGCCCCAGAACTAGCTCTTCTCTTCTTCCTCTTGAAACAACATTTACCGCTTCGTAGCTTGTGGGGAAGCTCGAACGAAACGGGGCAGAGAAGAAGGAGCGTGCTGCGGCTCTCACTGCAAGCGCATGCGTTTGCTGGGCTGCCTGAACAAGTTTTGTGGGCCGCATCATGATTTGCTTCGTCGGTGTAGTGGGAGCAGCAATAATGGGATGTGTGTGGTAGCAGGGACGATGTCCACATCGTTGCTAGGTACATCCGCACGATGCTCCTCGGATAAGTCGCCTTCCTCATTCTTGCCAAGTGATGCTCTTGCGGTGGAGGGGCACGATCTGAGAGAGGAGGCACGGTACTTTTATGACCATAAAGGGGATGCGTCTGCTAGTTCTACCCCTCCATCGAAGTTTGCGGATGGAGTGAGGGAGACGCACAATGACCCGTTTGCGAGTCTTCAAGTCGACCAGGCGACTGACGCTCGTAAACGCCGTCTACGTGAGCTGCACCGTCACTGCGTGGAGCTAAAGGAGGCCACCGTGGCCGAGGTGCGGGCGGAAGTGCTCCGCGACAGTAAGGAGGGTGTTGCGGCCATCCCTCCACTGGCTCCACGCGGGTGGTCTGTTGAGCACCCAGCCGGTTCAAACTACTTTATTATGAAGAAGGTGACACGGTCGGGCGGCGGGCGAAGGAGCAGCGATGCGGAAAATGATAATGACTGCCGTTTTCGAAGCGTCCACGACGAGCATCTGCGAAGTGTTCTTCGCCAAAAGGACCGACAGCGTGGCAGCCTCGGTGGTGATAACCAGGATGCCGTATCACTGATGGGTTCGCCACCATCCGTTGGCTCGGGGGTGGTGCATGTTGGCGACTCTGCACGCCACCAGTTGGTGTTGCACAAAGGCTTGTATCGGTCAGAGAGAAGTGAGATGGTGAAGCCGTCCGCCGAGGACGTGGTGCGCTCTGATGTGCATGTCACGATTTTCGCCCCCTTCCGAGTGCAAGACCTCTCCTTCTACGATCCATCGGTAAGCATTTGCGAATGGTCGTGCTTCGATGTTTTGATTCGGAAAGATCTCCCGAAGGATGCGACGGGTCTGCCACTTCTGGGACAGCAGCGCGTGTGGGATGACGGGCAACGACTTTTTGTTCGCTTAGCGCACGTCAACAGCGAGCTGCGTATACGTTCGGTGCAGTTCTTATCCAAGACACAGGCACGAGCGCTGGACGAGTACGCGGTGTTCGGCAATGGTGAGCCGCTCTTCTTAGAGCTTCTACGCCGGCGGCGCTCCATTTCGAGCCAACATGCACGACAGCGCAGTGGCCGACGCGGCGTTCCTGCTACACAATCCTACGGGGATCCTGTTATGGCGCCTTCACCGCACCAAGAAGATGGACCTACAGACCTACCCCACGCCGCGTCTACCACAGCTTTCCTTTCCACGCCGGAGCATGTCTTGATGTCCGATATGAGTGTGTGTGGCGAGTTTGCTAGAGGTTTTTGCTACGGTGGGCCGTACCTGTCAGAGTTGCCAAGAGAGCTGAGGGAATCTCTGCTGGCGTACTTGATGGCCGATTTGGGCCTAACCGCAGAGGTGGCGGAATATGTGTGCCAGATGCAGTTCTTCTTGGAGCAGGAGGAATACATGGGGTGGCTGGCGCGACTGGGGAACGCTGCGGCTGGGGTGAGACGATTGCTGTACAATAAAGGGGGCGGCGCAAGAGGAGGGAAGGGTGGGGAGTGATACGGCAGGTTACCACAGGGTTGGTGAGGCACCAGATGTGCTCGCTTGAGCCCAGGTCCTTTCTCTTTCTTTGGCGGACCCAGTAGGGTGGCTTCGTGCATGACTCGCTGTTTTGATGTGAGAAGACGCGACGGCTGTTTTGACTTCTTTGGATCCTCTCGCTAAAACATCTTTGTCGGAACCACGCTGCGTTTAGACGTCGAGCGAGGCATCTTTTTAGCTGGCAACCTTGCTCAGAGGAGACGGAGGAGGGGCACCAGCGGCACAGTGGTAGCGGAACACAAAGGGCAGCTTCTATATACACGCTTTTCGGGTCGGGCCAAAGTGATGGATGCCTTAAGTGAGAAGGAAATTGCGGAGTTCCGCGAGATCTTCAATTTGGTAGATGCCGATGGCAGCGGGCAGATTAGTCATGATGAGTTCAGGAAGCTGTTGCAGACCCTTAATCTTCGACCAACAGAAGATGAACTCGCGGATATGTTTAGCGAAGTGGACAGCGATGGCAATGGTACGATTGAGTTTGAGGAATTTGTCTCTGTTATGTCCAAGCGTGTGCAGTCGGAGTACTCCCCTGAGCAGCTTCGTAATGCATTTAAGCTCTTTGAAAGTGACGGGGTACCCGCTGGGTACGTCTCCACTGAGGTTCTCGAGCATGCGCTGGTGACATACGGCTCCGTGAAGCTAACGAAGGAGGAGGCAGCCCGCCTCCTTGCGTCTGTCGACCCCGATGGCAAGGGGCGATTCAATTACCTTGATTTTGTGTCCCTCGTGGCGGACCACTGAAAGGTAGCATATTGTACGGGGGAAGGTGCCTCTTCATCATGTACACCAGTGGGGCACCACCTACATGTGAGTCCGGGACACGGAGCGGTGCCTAATATTCTTTTCTTCCACCTGGCCACATTATGTATGTGTGGAGCTTCGCAAACTTGCTCAGCCACGATGCAACAGCAAATAGGCGTGCCTTTATGAGCGCTTCCTTCACTGCCGATGGACTTCAAGTCCCTCCAGAGAGTGAGAAGAACGGGGGTGTATCTTGCCTGCATCGCCGTATTAGTGATGACCATGTGGTGCGCGTCAGGCGCACGGATGGAGGTATTTGCCCGTGGGGCGGGGCTTACATTTTCTTTCCACCTTGTCTTCGCTTTGTCGTTGCATTTCGCGACCTTTTCCATGAATACAGACGCTCCACCCCCCACTTCCACAGGCCCAAGCAAGTCGCACCATTCCCACGACTTTGTGTTACACATACTTCTTTGATGGCCGCCTCCAGCCCAGTTGCTCATGCGGTGAAGCTAGCCTTCCGTGAGTATCCATTTCGGTGTCTACCGCCAAGAACCCGGGGGAGCCTATATATTGCACATGGGCTGCTGGGAAGTGCCATGAACTGGGCATCACCCTCCCGGCGTCTCGTTGAGCACCCACAGCTACAGGGCGACCTTGGGTCTGTCTACACGGTGGATATGCGTAATCATGGCGACAGCCCGCACAGTAGCTTTCATGACAACGATGCGATGGCCGCAGATTTGGAGGCGCTTGTATTGCGCGGGCAGAGGCGTCTTGCAAAGGAGATTCCTGCAACTGAAGAGGTGGAACGGGGCAGTATCTTACTTGGACATAGTATGGGTGGACTCGCGGTGATGGGCACACTGCTCCGTCGCTACAACGAGCGGTACTTGCTCCCTACGGCCAGTGATGACGCTTGCCGACATCTGTGTACCGGCTGGGACGAAGACAGGCGCAGTCACTGCTCCCGCTCTATGATCTCTGTGAACGTCGACGAAGGCTTCGCGCCAGGGCATGCGCTGCGCCATATTCTGTTTGCGGAACCCCGCGCGAGCTCCGATGGTAAGCAACGCGCTGTGCCCGCCCTCCGTCACGGACGAATTGCCGCAGCCGTTGTGGTGGATATCACACCCACTGTTCGGCTGAGCGGTAGTGGGCAGGATCCCTTGTCCCCTCGTAATATACTTCGCTTGATGTCTCAAGTAAACTTTGATCACGTTTACAGCTACTCGGCGGCCTCTGCCGAGCTTGAGCGTGTTGGTATTGCGGATAAGGGTATGCGGGAATTTCTGTTGACGAACGTGCAGCTGAGGCCGGATCAAAGCGGGCCAGCCACTTGGAGGTGTAACTTACCAGCACTTGTTAACGGCTATGATAATATGGCGCCGTCCATTGTGGAATGGTTTCTTGCGGCGCGACCCCACCTGGGGGATCAGATGCACGCGCCTGAACCGTGTACGCTACCCGTGCTCTTTGTGTTTGGGGAGCACTCGCCATACAACGATCCGGCGAAGCGTGCGCTCCTGCATAGCTTCTTTCCCAACTCCCAGCAGGCGGTCGTGAAAGGGGCAGGCCACTTTGTGCACTACGAAAAAGCAAAGGACTTTGTCGATGTCGTAGCTCCTTTCATTGCCACACATCTGGCTTCCAACCACCCGGGCTAGGATCCCTACCCCTCTATGGGGGATGTGTGGAGCAAGGACCAGCGGTGAAGGGGCCCTACATCGCGTGGAAGGAGGGGGGGGGAGGGTGAGTGGGTGTCGGTATTCATCGAGTGGATGGGTACATCTGCTTGCCATGCCAGAGTATTAGTTCTGCTTGGTTGGGCACCAGGTTCAATCGAACAAACAAAAAAGGAGATCGAGTCCCCTCCAAAGCAGAAAAAGAAACAGGATATGCGGATGGCATTGTAAGGGCCTTGTGTGTGTGTGTGGGGGGGACTGTCATCCAGCACCGTTCTGAGCGTTGAGGGTCTCCCTTCCCTCTGTAACATGCTTGTGCTCTCGTGATGTGTTACTTGTATCATATCTTCTCTTTTCCCTTCAAAGGATGCTTGATACAAGAAAGGCATTTCCCTCAACGCTTACATTGACGTACTGATTAGAAACGTAGTTGTCATAATTACGCGCGGCATACGACCGCATTGGTGGAATGGATAGCGACCTGGAAAGCTGCCAAGCCTCACTTGCGCTGCGTGCACGTTTATCGGAGCTGCTGTGTTTGTGTACGGGCAAAACCTTTACCGTGAAACAACTTGCGAGCATACTCGGAGTTGAGGAACCTAGTCTCATAAGGGAGTTGCAAAATTGTGAGGTGGCGGCATACGATGCACAGGGGCGTACCGTGCGTGTCGCAAAGGGGAATCCACTTATCGAATTAAATGAAGCGGTGGAGGCGCCGGCTGTGAGCACCGATGACAGCACATCTAGGACGCCGATGCCGTTGATGTTGCCGCCTGCGGAAGACACCCCCCTCGTCAGCGAGAGTGCTGCTGAAAAGACCTACACCCTGGAGTCTAGCCTTCCCCTTCCTATCCGTGGTGGGGGTGACAAGTCTGACTCCCTCGGAGGGGCTCTCTGGCGACGCGCCACGCGTAAGTCGCGGCATCGCGGTGCAACCCTGGATTCGAACAAGAGGGCGGCCCCAGCGGAAGAGGAAGGCCCGGTTGGTCGAGTGGGCTATGTGTGCGTTGCGGAAGAGTTCCGTCTGGGCGACCTTGAGGCCTACTATCGCTCACAGGGTTACGTTACCAAGTTTGACTTCGATGTGTTGCACATTCGCCTGTCGGAAAAGTCGGAGATGGCCTTTTCATCTCTCGGGGGCCGCTACGGATCCACGACCAACCGGTACCTTCCCGCGGAAAGGAGTGATAGGAAGAAGATGAGCCTCTCCAATTCCAATCCCTCTTCCCCCATCAGCGGCGGCTATCATGCAGGCTTTGACCTGTTTGTGTTCGGTTACGGCGCCGTCGTGTGGTGGGGCTTCGATCAACGTTTTTTCAAACTCGTGGAGAAGGACTTTATGCTCTCCGAAAGCCCCATCGCCCATTGCATGATCAACCGTTACACAACCAACCTCGTAAATGAGAACTACCCGGTGTGGTGCACGTTCACGCTTGTGCGGTCCAGAATGCAGGAGGTGGTGGAGGACTTCAAGGAGCACCTGCGGTTCGATCACTTCCTTATTTTCTACGGTCGGGGGGAGATGGAGACGTATGGGGTGTCGATGCTCTGCGCGTCGCATGCTTTGGCGCAGTCTGCAAAGATCGACTACCTAGAGATAAAGGTCCAGGAGCTGGCACAAAGCTGCTCCCCGCTTCCCCGTGAACTACGTGAACAGGGACGCGTAACGATCACTGAACGGCGTCTGCTGCAGCTCCGCGGTGAGGTTCTGTCCTGCCGTCTCATGCTGAAGAGCGGCTCCGATCTGCTTGACGAGCCGGATTTCTTCTGGGAGAATGCGCACCTTAAGCCGATATTTCAAGCCACCAAGGAGTGCTTCGAGATTAGTGGTCGTGTGGAGGCGCTGGATAACAAGCTTGACGCTGCGAACGAGATTTTATCTATGCTGGCCGAGGAGTTCTCGCAGCGCCACGGCGCGCGGTTGGAATGGATTGTTATCTGGTTAGTTTTTGTAGAAGTTATCATTGGTGTTATGGAGCTGCTTATGGATGTTCGCCCATGGTTGAGGCTCTTGGGGAGATAGCACTTAGGACGTGATGATTCGAATCACTGGTGGCCATTGTGCGCAACTGGGTAGATTGAGCCTTTCTACTAAGGCTCCCGGCTTCATTAACCTTTTGTTTCAGGGTGCGGTGCTGTATGCGGACGTGCTTCTTGGTGTTCTTGGAATGCGTGATGACCTCACCTTGGCTTTGGCTGCATCGTATCTTCCATTTTCTTTTCCTTGGCTTGTATGCTTCTTAGTGCTCCCGGGCAGAATGATCATTCCTGTTCGGTGCTTCACCTGCGGCAACGTGATTGGCGATAAGTACCTCCTGTACCTCGACATGGTGGCGGAGGGGGTGACGGAGGAGGCTGCCCTGGATGCATTTCAGCTTGACCGCTTCTGTTGTCGCCGCATGTTGCTGACACATGTGGACCTCTCCGACTTGTTACTGAAGTTCAACCCTGCCGATACAAACGTCCTTATACAGGATGAGGCTACCGACCAAGGTGTGGCATGAAATGGTGGGTGCAGGCTGTTTAGGCGCTGAGGGGGTGGGCTAGCGAGGGCTTCGGGGGCGCTGTAACGGGTCGTGTATACCCCCTCCCCCCTGACCACTTGCTAATCACAAGCGGGGTGGTACTTGCTTTCCTACTAACGGAGTACACGGACGGAGGGACGCGGTGGGGCATGGCTGTGGTGTTGAGGTGGGCGTGAGGACGAAACGGTAGCCTGGGTTACAGCCCCAAATCCACAGGGTTGCCTTCCTGCACTGGGATGGACACCCACCAGGTGTGGAGAAGCGGTAGCAGGCGCGTGTCTCTCGGAGATGCAGTGGGGATGCTGCTTACCGCAGGAAATGCTTCGTGTTTCCTTTACACGCGCTTCCTTTTTTTTTTTTTGTCTCTCTCTCTGACGTTGTTTGTTCACATCACATTCGTTAGTTAACAGTAGCAGAAACTCGGTACACCCTGTGAGTGTATTCGAAGCGCAAGCCCACTCGTGAAGGACGTGGCGAGAATGGTTGTCAAGACGCTGATGAAGGGTGGCGCGAGCACACGCGCGCGAAGGGATCCTCTCAGGAAGGCCGGAAATGCCAACGCCGTGGCTGCAGGTATGGACCTCACCCGGGTGGGGGTAATGAGTGATAGGGAGCTTGCCTGGATTCGCGGACTTGCCAATAACGTGGAGAACGCGACAGAAGAAGCAAGACGGCAGGAGGAGGAGCGTCGGAAGGCCCTCAGCAAAGCACGGACGGATCGCTGGCCGGACACCACCGAGGCACGGCAGGAAGGCTTTTTGCGTCGGCAACAGGAAAAGCGGGATGAGAACGAGCGACGGAAGCTTGCCTTGGATCAGCTGTACCTTCAACAGGAGGAAAATGACCGCCTCGCCAAGGTGGCCCAGGTGGAGTTAATGAACCTGAAGGACGATCCACGTGGCAGGAAGGTGAAGAGTATCGTCATGCTGCACGAGGCGCGTAAGGGGTGCGATGAACAGGTAGCCTTTAAGGAAATGCGCAAACAGGAGGAGGCTAGGCTGGCCCGCGAAGAGCTTGAAGTGGCGGAGCAGCAGCGGTGGGGAGATATGGCGGAAGACTTAAAGAAGAAGCTAGACACTCGACAGATGAACATGGAGGAGAAGAACGCCAATTTAGAGATCGTACTGTGTCAAATTGAGCAACGCAAGCAGCAGCGCGCGGATGAGAAAGCGCTCCGCCGGCATGTTGACGATGAGGCAGCGGAGGAAGAGGAGGAGCGCCAGCTTGAGAAGCAGGAGCGTCTGCTGAAGGATGCAGAGATCGGCCACCATAATAAGTTGATGGCCAAGAAGGCTGCTGGCAAGCTTGAGCGGCTACAAAATAGAATTCGCGACGCCGCCACGGAGGATGCGGAGCGCCAGCTGCAGGAGGAGAAGCACGACAAGCGGAAACAGGCCCAAAAGGATCGGCTGCACCGCAAGCAGGAGGAGTTTGAACTTCGAAAGGTGGGCGGCATCGAGGCATACAAGGCGGAGACCGCCAACGCGAGTCCAAAATGCCGAACACAAGATCGGTTCGTCGATAATGGCACCAGTTTCTTGGAGCGTATGCACAAGGGTGACTTAGAGCGACAGCAACAAGCACGTGGTGCACACGCCAACCGTTTAGCCACCGAACCAGTGCCCCACCGAAAGGCGGAAGCAACCGTAAGTGGTTTCCTGAGCCAGGAGGAAGAGAAAGCCCATCTCACGGAGATGCGTGCCTATCCAGCAAAGGTTCGCGCGCAGGAGGCAGCAGAGGCGGCGCAGAGGAAGCAGGAGGCTGACCGCATTGCAGAGATCCAAAAACTGCAGGCGGCAGAGAGGAGGGAGAATGTGCGACGCGAGAGAGAGAGGGAGCTAGAGGAGGGTCGTCAACTAGCTGAGCACATGGCCGCCGATGATGCCCACTACAGGGATTTTTTACAAACGCAGATTCCCCCCGACATGGATGTACACAAGTATAAGAGCATTGCAGCTCTAACGCGACACCCTTGAGCGGCGATAGCTCCATCGGGGCGCTGCACGCATATCAATAAACACGTGAGTGTATGTGCATCGAGCATCTGTAGGCCCCAACTCGCCCACCAGGGAGCTCGTCTATCTTATTGACGGGCTTGTTTGTGCTTTTTGCGGCGCAGTGCACCATACTGCAGCTGCACCGGCGTTCGCTGTGAGGTGTGATAGTTGCCATCTCTGCTGCTGAGTCCCGGCTTGTTTCACTTGCTGTTGTTTGGTTGCTCGCGCTATGGTGAGAGGGGGAAGGCAACTGCTTCGGTGGTTTGTGCAAGTGTCTGGGTGGGTGATTGGATTGGTAGGCGTCGTTGATGTAATCTTTGTGATGTTCGGGTTCATTGTCGAAATTATGTACAAGCAGTGGGCAAATATCACTCACAGGGGAGTGATGGTGGGGGGATAGGAAGGGTGGCGTAGAGACGCATTACCCTTATTGGTTCTGTTCGACAAGGTTTTTTTTTTGCCAAACGTTGCGAGGGCGGGCGCCCGTCACCCTGTCGGGGCAACAAGAGCATGTCTGTTTTCGGTGCACTTGGGCCAGCGCTTCATTAGGCTTGGGCTCTTTCTTCACCTTTGAACGATGCATTAAGTCCATTGTATATTTGAAGATAGCGCCTATTCATGCTAGAGAAATAGCAGCTGCTGTTTGCGTGCCCAATCGTCTGGTTGCATGTCTTCCCTTGAAAATACCAACTGCTACCTGAGGTTGAAGCTAGCGAGCACCTGCATCTCGATGATGAACGCCAATGGTTTACATAGCTCGACGAAACGCGTGCTTGCTGGCTTGCCACAACCGCCAACACCGGAGCGAAGCACGCCATTAACCCAGTTCCGAGCGATAGCCACTCACCACGTCCTTGTGCTGAGCCTCCTCCCAAACGGTTAATAGTCGTCACGACTTCCACCCAAGAACAAGTGTGCCACACGTGCCCTCCATCATGTACTGTAGACACCGCGCCCAAAACGGCACTGTATTTGCCAGTGCGATTGAATCCGTGCTCGCCGAGCGGCGCTGGTCGACACTTTGTGCAGTGAAACCTATCATCACTACGCGCCGTGCTCCTCAGTTAGGATCGCTCACGTGTTGGACGGGTCCGCTTGTAGGACGGCTCCATCATGGGAAGTCTCGTCATGCCCCTGGAATGTGCTTGAAGCCTTCTTCTTTGTGGTAATGATTGGTACATGTAATGCCGCACCCAGAGAATGTGTCCTGTTTGCTTTGGCCGCCCCTATCCATCGACAGGGGCAGATGAGTTGGGAGAGTACATGAAGCACACATTAGAAATTACAATCTGATAGATTTTGCATTCCCAGGTGCCCATGTAGAGGGCTTCCTGCGAGAGCACCCCGTGAGACAGATGCCACTAGCGTGTGTGCGTGTGTGTGTGTGAGCGTGAGCAAGACATTTGAACGGAGCGTTGCCCTGTTCTATCCTTTTTCTTTTTTTTTTCGCTAGCCAATATTGTTTTTATTGTAAAGGCTGAAGGGACCAATGAATGTTTATGCGGCGCGAAGTCGGCAAAGTTGGGCGTGCGTTTTAATGACCTCTTACATTTCATTCGTGGTCCATTATGTCGCCCCCCCTGCCGTCATGCTGCACCTACTTTTTTTCTTAGTATTACGATGACTCTATTTCTTCGTGTGCTCCTGCTACAGGGCAGTATTTATGCCAGATGGTGGACAATTCATTTCCAATCTCGTTTTCGGCTGGCAAATGTATTGGTTCGCTTCGTCTTTTTTCTGTACTGCTGCTGATGCGCAACATTTCTGCTTTGATTTTGTCAATTCCATCATGTCTGAGCTGCGACTAGTATATATTCTTACACTGTTATAACATTCCCCGTTGCCTCCATGGGAGGAAGATGCTTTCAGTGTCTGTCGCCCGTCGCTGGGGCAACAGCTGTTGGTAAAGCACATCAAAAAGTGTAGATGTGTATCCTATGCATACTTGAGTTCTGGTTGGGGTGCGAGCTAAGCGTCCTTACGGGCGGCCACTCATATGAAGGCGTGCCAAGGGAAAAGCAGAGCAACAGTCGTTGCACGATCAGTAATTCTAGCGTACAACCCATACCCTAACGAATGCATATGGGTGAATAGGAGCGTGGTGAGGCGACTGATGGGGTGGGGAAGGATAACCTGCCCTATGTGTGCCTTACCCTTCCTACAGTTCCGCCTCGTTGGACTGCTTTTCTGTATACGATGACCTCTAACAGTACTATACATGTAACCCTCCTCGATCTCTCCGGATGGCTACATCTTTCCCCCCTTTCCTTGCACACGAGTACAGTAAGCAGTTGGCTAAGCTAATTCTCTCACACATTCGCACACGAAGGTGTCCTTATCTTCCTTCTCCGCCGCACCACTTATTTTCTCCGGGCGGTGGAATGTCGACTGCACGTCGTGACACATTATTAAGCATTGAGCATGCAGCGCAGTCACAGTGGGATGCGCAGCGACTCCACGAAGTGAATGCACCGCCTGCAAGCGGTGAACGGCCTCCTAAATTTTTAACTACATTTCCCTTTCCTTACATGAACGGTAAGCTTCATCTGGGCCACGGCTTCTCACTGACGAAATGCGAGTTTGCCTCTCGCTTCCAACGTATGAAGGGCCGCCGCTCTCTCTGGCCGTTCGGTTTTCATGTCACTGGGACCCCCATTGCTGCTTGCGCGCAGAAGATTGCCAAGGAGATGCAGCAGTACGGGAACCCGCCACAGTTTCCCGCAGAAGTGCTCGAGGGAGGCAAGCCGACGGAGGTGAAGGAAAGCCAGGTGGCCCTAGGCCAGCATAGGAGCAAGCGTGGGAAGGCGGCCCCCCCGAAGCCGCAGTGGATCATCATGCAGGGATTAGGCGTCCCGGACGATGAGATTCCTAAGTTTGCAGACCCCCAGTACTGGCTTGACTACTTCACTCCGTTGGCGATAAAGGACCTGAAGAGCTTTGGGTGCCATGTGGACTTCCGCCGCTCGTTTATGACGACCGACAGGAACCCGTATTTTGACCGCTTCGTCCAGTGGCAGTTTCGCAAGCTGCGTGAGGGTGGCCTTCTCAACTTCGGTAAGCGCTACTGTGTGTATTCCCCGCTCGACGGACAGCCGTGCGCGGATCACGATCGGGCCAGTGGAGAGGGTGTGCTGCCGCAGGAATACACCTTGGTGAAGTTGGAGGTGCAGCACCCCCTAGAGACGGCGGCCTTCGCTCCCTTTAAAGACATCATTGGTACCCGCCGCGTGTTCATGCCCGGAGCGACCCTTCGTCCGGAGACCGTTGTGGGCCAGAGTAACTGCTGGGTAAGCCCGAATTTTAGTTACAAGGCCTTCACCGTCACCAACCGGGCAGGCGAGGAGGACATCTACATCATGACTGCTAGGGCTGCGCGCAACTTGGCCTATCAGGGTTTCATGGTGAATGGCAAGACAAGCGCAGACCCCTCACCACTGTTTCAAGTGGACGGCGCCCTGCTGATTGGCCTGCCGCTATCAGCACCGCTCGCACCGTACCGCACCATCTACACCCTTCCCATGCAAACAATTTCTGAAAGCAAGGGTACTGGTATTGTCATGTCCGTCCCATCTGACTCCCCTGATGACTACATCAATTTCAGCCAGCTCCTTAAGAAGCCGGAGTACCGAAAAAAGCTTGGCCTGCAGGACGAGTGGGTGATGCCATTCGAGATGGTGCCCATTATCGAAATTCCCGGTGAGCTGGGGAGGGAGGGCGCAAAGTTCATGTGCGAGAAGCTGAAAATCAGCGGGCCCAACGCTACAGACCTGCTAGAGGAGGCCAAGAAGGTATGCTACCAGGCTGGCTTCTACCAAGGGGTTATGATTGCTGGCCCCTTCGCTGGTGAAAAAGTCAGCCGTGCGAAGATACTAACGCACCAGATGATGGAGGAAAATGATCAGTGCATCAGCTACTACGAGCCTGTGCGGCAAGTCATGAGCCGCTCCGGCGACGATTGTGTGGTGGCCCTGTGTGATCAGTGGTACATCGAGTACGGCAAGGAGGAGTGGAAGAAGGTCGTCGTGGAGCATCTTGCCAAGATGAACATGTTCTTCCCAGGTGTTCGTAACGGGTTTGAGGAAACACTGAATTGGCTAGCTGACTGGCCCTGCAGCCGCACCTTCGGCCTTGGCACGCAGCTACCATGCGACACGACAGGCACCATGATCATCGACAGCTTATCGGATTCAACCATCTACATGGCATACTACACCATCGCACAATTCGTGCACATGGGAAGGGATGGCACCCACTCGCTGACGGGACATGCTGACAATGTGCTCCGTGTGAAGCCGGAGATGTTCACGGACGACGTATTTGATTTCGTTTATCATGGCACGGGTGCTATCAACGATGTGTCTAGAAGCAGCGGCATGCCCGTGGAGGCTCTCGAGCAGATGCATAACGAGTTCCACTACTGGTATCCGGTAGACCTCCGGTGCTCCGCTAAGGACCTCATTCAGAATCATCTGACGATGTTTCTATACACTCACGCAGCCATCTGGCCCAATGAAGAGGCGTTGTGGCCACAGGCAATATTTTGCAACGGCCACATCCAGGTGGACAACGAGAAGATGGCCAAATCGAAGGGGAACTTCATTTCTCTGCGTGAGGCGATCGACACGTATGGCGCAGATTGCACCCGCCTTGCCTGCGCTGACGCCGGTGACAGCCTCGATGACGCGAACTTCGTGAGGGAAACGGCTTCTGGCTTTATTATGAAACTAACGACTGTACTTGAACAAGCTAAAGAGTTCCTTACCTCTGACAACTTGCGAAAGGGGGAGCTGAATGAATTCGATAAAATTTTTGTCAATACGATGAACACCATCATTACTCGTACGGAGGGCTATTACTCGAGCATGCAGTTCCGCATGGTGCTAAACGCTGGATTTCACGAACTGAGCAACGAGTTCAGCCAGTACAGACAGAACTGTGATCATCTCAACGTCCACGCGGACAACACTCGTCGCTACTTTGAGGTCCTCACCCTCATGCTCTGCCCCCTGGCCCCGCATTTCGCCGAGCATATGTGGCAGAATGTACTGCAGCGCTCCGGCACGGTGATTAACCAACCCTTTCCAGCGCCCACAGCGCCGCTAGATTTCTCCTTGGTTGTCAGCAACCGCGTCATGACCGACGTCGTGAAGGAAATTCGCTCGCAGGTGACCAAGAGCGCGAAGAAGCGTGGCCCCATCGAGGAGGTTGTTGTATACACCATTTCCAGCTATTCGGAGTGGCAGCGGAAGGCCTTGGAGTTGCTGCATAACTTGTTTCGGGAAAATGAGAACAGGTTTCCTGCTGATGTCACAAAGGTAATCATGGCCTCCCGCCCTGATTGGATGGTAAAGGAGATCCTTCCAGAGACGATGGCTTTTCTGGCATTTGTCCGTGCTAACGTTGAAAAGTATGGTGAGCAGGCTATGTCTGTTGACCCTGTAATTGATGACCAAGCTATGCTCTCAAGCATTACGGGCAATCTCAGTAAGCTCTCAGGTGTCCCCTCTGTTATTGTGCTGCCAGCCAGTGATGAGCGCTATCCAGAACATGCAGCTGCCCGCCGTAAGTGCCGCCCGGGCGAACCCACAGTGGCGTTTCCACCTCTCCAGAAAAGTTAATCCACGACGTGGTGTTTCTGCTGATTGGCAGATCGCCCCCATTTATTCAAGTGCGAATGGTATAGGTAGTGAGTATGTGTGTGTCGGATGGGCCAGCAGTGAAGAACAGATTCCAAAGCTTGCCTACACCGCTCTTTTTTCGTCTCTCTCTCTCTCCCTTTCCTCTAACTAATATTCGTGCTTTTCATTGCCTTTTCTTTTTGGAGGTGCACGGCATATCGCCCAGGTGAGTTCAGCATGTAGCGGTGGGTGTGCTGTGCATGAGACAATGGGAGGGGGTAAAGGTGGATAAGCTTGAAACGATGTCACAACAACACACCAAGTGCGAGAACTTCGGATGTGTTTAGGGAGATGGCCAGTAAAGTGCTGAAGGGCGTGATAAATGGGGCCTCACCTATTCCCCGCGCTTGTTCTGTGCTTCTCACCACGACTTGTGTGCAGCAATGCTAAGGAACCAATGCGCCCACGCGCCGGGTATCAGCTGGTGCGACGCCGTTTATGCTTGTTTCTCTCCCTGTGTAGGCGTGCAGTGAATGCTCATTGACTGCTGCGCCGATATGTGCCTATGCGGATACGTGGTGGTCCGTTTCATGTCCGTTTTCTGGTCTTGTGTTATTTTTGCTTGTCACATCGCAGAGGGTTTACGTCTTTCCTTACAGGGGAGGGATCGTTGTCGTGGGATGGGACAGCAGCAGTCAAACAAGGATAAGACCAGGAGGCCACCGGCCGAAAACTGGGAGCCTCCTGTGGCGCCAGAAATTGGAAAGAAGAAGAAGAAGCGCGGGCCTGATGCCTCCACACGCGTTCCAAAGGTTTTCCCCGCGCGCGCCTCGCTGCTGCGGCAATACCGCCTTGAGCGCTGTAAGGATTATTTACTGCTAGAGGAAGAATTTCTTCAGGCTATCGGCGCTCAGCGTGAGTCTCAGTCAAACCTTGAGGAGGGCGGTATGTCCCACTACGAAGCGGAGCTGAAGAAGGTGGAGGAGTTGCGGGGCACACCGCTGGAGGTCGGCACGCTTGAGGAGGCCATCGACGACAACCACGCGATCGTCTCGATCTCCGGCTCCGAGTACTACGTTCCCATGATGTCCTTTGTTGACAAGGAGGAGCTCGAGTTGGGCTGCAGTGTTCTGCTGCACGACCAGAAGCATTTACTGGTGGGCATGCTGCAGGACGACGTGGACCCGCTGGTGAGTGTGATGAAGGTGGACAAGGCGCCCACAGATACCTATGCAGATATTGGTGGACTGGAGGACCAAATTCAGGAGATTAAAGAAGCGGTCGAGTTCCCCCTCTCGCACCCGGAGCTGTACGACGAGATCGGCATCAAGCCCCCGAAGGGGGTCATTCTGTATGGTGTTCCCGGCACTGGAAAGACGCTGCTTGCAAAGGCCGTGGCCAACCAGACCAGCGCCACCTTCCTGCGTGTGGTAGGCTCGGAGTTGATACAAAAGTATGCTGGCGATGGACCCAAATTGGTACGCGAGCTCTTCCGTGTTGCGGAGGAGAACTCGCCTGCTATTGTCTTCATTGATGAAATTGATGCCATTGGCACCAAGCGATACGACACAGACAGCAGCGGTACTAAGGAGGTGCAGCGTACAATGCTCGAGTTGCTGACGCAGTTGGACGGTTTTGACAGCAGTAATGATGTGAAGGTTATCATGGCCACGAACCGTATCGAGACGCTTGACCCCGCGCTTATTCGCCCCGGCCGCATTGATCGGAAAATTGAGTTTCCCTTTCCTGACGAAAAAACCAAGCGAATGATTTTTGATATTCACACCAGCAAGATGGCGCTGGCTGAGGATGTGGATGTGTCTGAATTTATTCATGCGAAGGATGAAATGAGTGGGGCGGATATCAAAGCCATCTGCACCGAGGCAGGGCTTCTGGCATTGCGAGATCGTCGTATGAAGGTGTGCCAGGCTGACTTTGTGAAAGGAAAGGAGAATGTGCAGTATCGCAAGGACAAGTCAAGTTACTCGCGGTTCTACTTGTAAGCGGTTGGGTGCATTTGTGGAACGGCAATTGCCGCTATGTTTTCGCATTTCTCGTTGCTGCCGTCGTGCCTTTTAGTGGTGGCCTGATGGGTAACTGAGGGAGGGGGGCCACCGATGTTCACGATGTCTGCATACACAAGCCAAACCTTCCTTTCCACCCAACGATGCACGACTTGTTTGCCCCTGTCTAGTCAGCGAAAGTACAATGACGAAGGGAATTGTGTGTATAAAGAAATTGGGGGAAGCCTTGGCACGGCATGGGAATCTATGCGCACACACAGAGAGAGAGAGAGACGTGCCGATGTGAAGGACGCGGAACATGGTGTTTACTGAATACAGAGGGTATATCCAGGAGGGTAGGTGTGTGTGTGTGTGTGGGTGGGAGTGAACCTTCCAGCGTTGTCAAAGAGGTACGTGCACTGGCATCGGTAGGAAAGAGTGAGTTCCTGTTGGAAGGGAAGCTTCTGAGCAAGGCATATTCTCGTGACAAAAAGTTGGTGATTTTCGTTCACGGGAATGCGCTACTCGCACCTATACTGAGTTGTTCTTGAACCTGAGGTAGCTCAGTGAGCACGCCGGGTGACTTCTTTTCTCCTTCACCTGTGCGAATTTGAACTTCCTTGCATGCTTACCACCACTCCATCATACATCGTTGCTGAACTATACCTTTGAAAAAAAAGGAAACACAAGAAAGGTCAGTTACAAGCACCCCGCTAAGGAAGGAATAGCAACCTCGCTCTTTTTTAAATACCCTCCATTGCTCAGAACGGCGCACTGGTCCATTACTTCATCTTCTATTGCAGAAATACCGGTAGAAGTGCACTTGCGTTTCACAAGGCGAATCTAGGCTGCGCATGGTGTAGGCGCCAGACGGCAGGCGAAAGTGTAGTGGAACGGATTTTCGGGCCGGTGCTCACTACACGTTTATTTTCTCTTCGGCTTTCCCCTCCCTAGGCCATATCTGCGCTTGTTGATAGGTCTGGTGGGGAGACGGAAGGAAAAGGTGGCACGGAGGTTGCCTTAGGAATCACCATACTACGGTTGCACCACCGGGTATCGGGGTCTATTACTTTTTTCTTGATCTCTTGTATTTTTGACTCTACTGTGGGTAGTCAACCGTGGAGGAACAACCGTAACGGCTGTAGGTAGACTCCACGATGGGAGGAAAGGTGTGCTCTGAGAGAACCATAACGGAAAAGCAAAGCAAGAAGGCTAATCGGAAGTGTGCAGGGCCCTCCGCCACGGAGTTGGTACTAGCGTCTACCCATCCTGCTAGCCCAGTGCGTTTTCCATCGACTAACACCCCAAAACTATCCCTGCCCAATATTTCCGGGCTGAGAAAGGATCCCCTTCCGCCCACCGAGTCCTGTAAACCATGTGTATCCCCAACCCCTTCATCGGTGGAGAACAAGAAAAGCCGGGCTGCTGTGAAGGCACTTTGCACCTACCTCCTTACCCCCAAGCCTGGCTGCATGGAGTGTATTGCGTCCGGTTTTCTCAAGGCGTCGGATTTTGAGCACATCGGCGCTTTCTTTTCTGCATTCCACCAGGCGAGGATGTGGGAAGCATGGTGTGTCGACCCTGTGATGCTAGCCGTTCTGGGCAGGACACGCATACGGTTCCTCACTGAGGCAAATAATTTTCCGCCACCCTCTGCTTGCGAGAGGGCGCAACTGCTTTTGAAGATGCGAGCCGAATGCACACTGGAGCTGCGGAAACTATTGATTGATGGTAGTTGTGAATCGTTGAAGCCTCCTGCGTGCAGCACTACTCAGACGCAGTTATCGGGCACAAGGAAGCAAGCTGGAGAGCTGTTGGATGGGAAGTCGTATACCTCCCTCAGTGAAAGCGGTTGTGCGACAAACTCAGGTGGGCCGCCGCATCCGTTGCTTGTTCGCTTGTCACAGGCAGTGGACACGAGTTTTACCGCATAC